>CM076578.1:745972754-746231967 GCA_034641835.2 Pinus albicaulis | reverse complement strand
ATTAAAGTTCAACATTATCTCTCTTCAAAGTTATCTATTCAAGTATTGTTTCACATATTAAATAATTATTGTCTACACTTTTTTTGGAAATTGAAATTTTTGTTTGCATTGATATTTTCCTTTTGATGTACCATTAATCGTATCATGATTAATAACAAGGAGAATATGGAGAATATTTATTGAATTGATCTTAACATAACATTATTTGCGGAGGACCAATTTCAGACATTTGCAGAAAAGGCTATCATTTGCAAGTTTAATGGCCTATGGCCTCGAACTGCAGATCTCTACCAGTGATCCATTCCAACTGGACCAACAATTGCAAGGTCTTCTTTTGCTCGAAAGGCTTCTTCATTATGGACTTTGCCTTCAATGAAGACTATCAGAAAGCATTAACGGAAGGTCCATGGTTCTGGGGATCAGCAGGGCTCTTCCTTACTCCATGGTTTCCATATTTCGACCCTTCCACAGCTGTCATCACCAGACTTCCCATTTGGGTCAGACTTCCAAACCTCCCTGCACACCTCTAGCACTTCGCAGTCTTCCAAGGAATTGGGAATACTCTAGGCCGCTTCCTGGCCACGGACACCTCAAGGGGGGAGAAAGGAATATACACATCTGGAAGAATTTGTGCAGAAATAGACATCAGTAACGGACTACCAGACAAGATAAATCTCAAAATTAGGTACTTCCATTGGACCCAAACCTTGGACTATGAGAACACCGCCTTCCGGTGTTGTCACTGCCATCAGACGGGGCATCTCCAAAACTCATGTGCCACGTTCCTCGACAAAACGAAGAATAAAAAAGGTAAATCCAAATCGAAGAGCTGGAAGCCATGTGATCCACCACCCATGGATGACATATATTCCTCCAGCTCGGATGAGGAAGGAAACGATGCGAATGAATAAAATGCTGAGCAGGAAAAGGACTCCCCCTCGGCCGGCCCTGCGGATCCCTCGACACCGCAGATATTTCACAAATGCACGCATGCGCCCTCTTCCTCTAATTCAGATAAGGAGACTCCTCCTTCGGAACAGAATTGTCAACAATTGGTTCCTGTCCAGTCAGATCACAATGGTTGGGTTAAAGTCAGCAAAAAGAAAGTGAAAAAATGTTGTTTGGAGGTTCCTACCCACTCTGGGTAGACCCCTTTGTCTCGTTTTATGCTTTCAGTTCTCCTTGTTACTTTCTGCTTGTACTAGGTTGCTTATAGGGGCCGAGGTTGATTTCTATCATTTCCGGCTCCCCTGTTTCTTTACTTTGCCTTCTGGCAAAGCTCTAGTTGTACCATATGTTTTTCTTAATAGATTTAGTCTTATTCAGAGAAAAAAAAAAAAAAAAACATTATTTGCCCTCTAATACTAGAGTAAAATAGATATAATATTATGCATGTTAAAAGATATTATGTTTGTTATTAAATTTTTTAATTAAATCAACTTTAATCATTAATTGATTTGTATCAAGTATTTATGAAATTGTCCTAAGGCATAACTATGACTCTCTATTTACTCAAGATTAAGTATAATTTCAATTATATGAAATTGTTTTTTAGAATCATAGCATGTCATTATGAGATTAATATAGTTTGTAGTAAACTTAAATTTTATTCATTTCATTGTGTTTTAGTTAATTTTATGTGTATGGTAACATGGTTTCCACCTTCCTTTCGCACATATGCAATAACTACTTATAATTATGGTCAATTGGATTTGACATATGGCTAGATGATGTCATGTTTAATTATGCTATTATAATAAATTTGTACAAATAAATGTAATATTATTCATCTTTGACATGTTTTCAATACTTAAAATTTTAATTAGCCAAATAGATGGATTATCATTTTTCACATCGTTGAAGTAAAGTCTCCATGGACCTCTTTATCATTGAACCATGTAAACCAAGATTTTCTTCGGAAAACCCCTTTCACTTTTTTTCCTCATTTATATTAAGATTAAATTGTTATTTTCTTTAAAATTAAGAAATGTTAAATAACTATAAAGAAAAGACTATATCCATGAAATATATTTAAACTATAAACCAACCTAAATCCATATTAATTTTAGATCTACCAAGCACCTAGAGGGATCAATTCTCTTTTCACTCTAAAAGAGGTTTGCACCTCAAGAGATTTGATCCCTCTGAGTACTTGTTAGATCCATAATTAAGATAAATCTAGAATAGTTTAATTATTAAGTATAATTGTAATTATTTATTTATTTATTTTTATTTTATTTTTATGTCATTTTTATTTTATAAATCCAAAATATTTTAATTCATAATTATTATTATTATTTTTATTTTATTTTATTTTTTAATTTTATTTTTATTTTTGTGTAATTTAATAGCGTCAAAATGTTTACAAAACATAACAAGACAAAACAAGATATGAAAAAACATGACAATATAACTAGAGAACATCTCCTCATATAAATAAATAATATAAAATACAAATTACATAAATAATAAATAATAACAATAAAACACACTATAATATATAAATATAAATATTTTACTAAATATAATTTATATTTGTATTTATTTCCGCATTTATTTCTTGCTTTATAAGATATACTAGTCTTAATCCATGGTTTAGTACTTCATAGAACCCTCTCTCCACTCTGGTCATCTCCAAACTTTGATATATTGCTCCAAGTTGCTCTTTACAATCCCTGTAGTCATCAAATTCACAATTTAACCTCTTATTTAAATTGCTCTTACAAAAGTCAACAACTCTAACTACCCCCTTAAGTTCCATTCAATTGTCATTCTATATAAATTATATTATCCATTTCCTCTTCTAAATATTCCTGTCCTAATCCAACTTCACTAACCATGCTACTTGCCTTTTTCATCAATGTCTTGTTCATCCTTTCTGCAACTCCATTTTGTTGAAGTGTGTATAGAGTAGTCTTCTACCATGTTATGCCACACTTATTATAGAACTATTTTAATTCCTTCTTGTAGAACTATCCACCATTATCCGTGCTCAACACCTTAACCTTCTCCTTTGTCTAATTCTTTGCCATATTCTTCAATTCGTTAAATCCATCAAATACTATATATTTCTTCCTAAGGAAATATATCCATGTTCTCCTTGATAATTCATATAAAAATAAAATTTAGTACATATATTTACCCAGTGATGGAATCAACATAAGTCCAAAAACATCATTGCGCACAAGCTCTAATATTCCTTCTACCCTCTTATCACCAAAGGAAAAAATCATTTGATTTTGCTTCCCATATAGAAGATGATCACAGAAATAAAAATCCATATTTAAAATAGACATAAATTCTACCATATCATTACCATGTAATATTCAAAGTATGGTCCATGAGCTATCATGCATTCACAGTGAAGAGAACTAGAGTCATGTCACACTATTAACCCTACCCATCATTTGTTTGTTAGGTCCCTATATTACTAGTGTAGTCCCTTATTGTTGTTAGTGTAGCCCCCTCATTGTTATTGTTGTACCCTTGTAACCCCCATATTGTTATTATTGTTCTCTGACATTATTATTGTTAGGTCGGCTAGGATTGTATTGTGACCCCATGGACTCCTATATATAGAAGGGAGGTTTTTTCATTTGTATAATCCAAGAATTGTTCATTTATGTAATGTAATGGAGGTTTACCCCTCTAAGTGTCTTATTTATAAGGCTTTTATCTCTCTTTTCTTCTATTTTTGGAGTTGGTTTCATAACATTTGGCATCAGAGCTTTAGATTCTAGGGTTTCGCTGCTCCAAATAGGTCATCATGGTATTTTCGCTATAAATTTTTTCTGCAAAGGTTAAGAAGTAGAAATTTTCACCACAAGAAGCTAAAATCCTGAGGAACTTTGTGTAAAAAATTTAGATCTTGGTTCACAATATTTTCGGAGATATGATATGTGTAAGTTAGGGTTTTTGCAGGCTCCAGAATTCATCTAAAAGAGGTGACCTTGGGAAAATCATCATAACTCTCTCTCTGAGCATCAGATTAGAATTCTGTAAAAACTTATCGAAAGCACACAGAATTTAGTTTCCTTTGTATCAATTTCAAAGATGAAGGAGGAAACAGTGACATGTGGCATGACATACACGTTCACTCTACTGAACCAGTCCATAATTAGGCCATTGTGGGAGATTGGGCATAACTTTATTTTAAAGCATCCAAATCAGGTCAAACCTATGGCATTCGAAAGGAGAGTTAGAGGGCTACTACAGGACCAAATTTCATATATTGAAGATCTGAAATCCAGAGATAATTCAGTTTCAATATCGAGCTCCTCAAAAGCAATAAAAAGGTGTGTATGTTTTTTTCAAATTGCATAAGTCTTGTTTAAAAAATCAGTTTGAAGTGATTCCAAGGGCATATTGAAGCATAGATATCAGTATTGGGTACTAAAATTCTCCCTAAAAAGAATTCTACACCAATTAAACCCTCAGAATATCAAACTTTTCAACTTCAAATTTTGCATTCACCATAATTATTTATACAAAATCTCCTTCTCATCTTTGAAAAATTTAATATGACAAATCAATTTAAAAAATCTATGGAAAATGTGGAAAATAATAATTAAGTAAAATATATGGAAATTTTAGTTTTTATATATCTTTTAATAGGAGGTGAAATTTAAAAAGAAAGTTACACTAACATAATTGTTCTAGAGTAATTACATAGTAATGATGGTATCCTTCCTCTTCGTGCTCCCTTCTCATCCTATGCTTTACTATATGAATTTAAAAATTTAATTTTAGATTCCAACTATTTTAAAATGAAATAAAAATTTTAAAAATATTTTTTTTTTTTTTGTGAACTTGAGTACTTATTATATACAGCCTTTAAATCACCCTCTTCTCCATTCTTATGGAATCCTGCAATCATATTAAAACATTCCCTGCACAAAGAAAATCAAACGTTCAAACCCTCTTTTAAACACAAATGACAAGAAATTCAAAAACTTTCTGCATAAAAATAAAGCATGTAATTCGAGTGTGTTTGCATGTACCAGAAACTATTACAGACCCTGTACTTGAATACAAAATAAGAAATCCTAGGATATTAAACACCCTCTTCTCCATTCTTATGGAATCCTGCAATCATATTAACACATTCCCTGCACAAAAAATCAAACGTTCATGCCCTCTTTTAAACACAAATGTCACAAATCATATAAAACACAAATGAAAATATATTCAAAAACTTTCTGCAAAAAAAGAAAGCATGTAATTCTAGCGTGTTTGCGTGTACCAGAAACTATTACAGGCCCTGTACTTGAATACAAAGTAAGAAATACTAGGATATAAAATACAATGGGTATTCAAGTTTTACTTGAGTTGTGATTCTCTATAGTGTGCATGTTTCTGAAGCAGTCTTGTCCAAGATGGCATCCTTTGTAGGATGTGTTGTGCCATGTATATAGCTGAGGCTGCCAGCATAGATGGTTTCCATTTCAATGCTTCATACTCAACAAGGCATAGTTCAAGAAGATAGAATGCCAGCTCCTCAAGATGATCCATGGAAACAAACCCAAAAGAGCATTAAATTTAAGAGGATCTCATTTATGGAAGCTTACAATTATAACAAAATAGTGCATGATGCCTCTCATCCAACACATCGAAAATATAATGCATTTCATAACATAAGTGAGGCCAAATGCCATCTGAATATTCATTGAAATTTCAATCAAAGTAGAATACCTTCTTATCAGCCTGAGCAGCCTTTAGAAACCTTTTCATGAAAACAAAGGGAGTTGGTATAGTGAAATTGAATCTTAATTTGTTGAGCATCAATTTCTCCTGAAGAAAATGAAACATACCATAAACATGAGAAAATATAACAATTCCAAATACGAATTATTTAATGATTCTTTTCATGAAAATAAATGGAGTTGGTACAGCCAAATTGAATCTTAATTTGTTGAGCATCAATTTCTTCAGAAGAAAATGCAACATACCATAAACATGAGCAAAGATAACAATTCCAAATACGAATTATTTAAACAATTAAAGATACAAAGCTCCAAATATGGGAAGCAAGTATGACATATTAATGTGAGAAAGCAAAACCTCACCATAGAGAGAAATTCACCACATGTGTAAGCATTGTTTGATATTGTAATTAGTTCCCTAATCTGTAAAGCCCTTAAGAAAAATGAGTTAGAATGTGAAGCCTTTTATTCTAGATGCCAAATCAAGGACGCAGAAAACAAGTTAATTAGTCAAAACAAATCAATACAAAACTTCAGATTAACAACGAACTTCCTCTCCCGTTAATGTTTACCACCTTAGGAGCCCAAATCTCTTCATATTTGGCAGCAACTAGCATAGTAGTCATGTAGGAATTTATAGGGTAAGTTCCGTAGATAAAGAACCAAAGGCCACCGCTCAAAAACAGATCACAAATCAGTACACCAATATAATCATGTGGTTAAAACCCTCAAAGAGGGAAACAGTCCACGCCCTGAGCCAACGCGGCCACTTCAGGGAATTTATTAATATAAAAGAAAAGTTACATATGTTTCTCTCATAAATGGTTACTGGACAAATTACCCTTCATGCTCTTTAAATAGAGATCATGGACCAATCGGGTGTTAAGCCACGGATCAAGTGCCATTAATACCAAGGTGAGAGATAACCATCAGATCACTACAAATCGTGACCGTCGGATTATAAGTTACAAATGTACATGGTAAAGAAACACACTTTACCTAACTCTACACTAGACTAAGTTATTCTTAACTATTTCCTATGTGTCGGAATATCCTAACATCCCCTCTTAAGAACAACTTGGGATAGGATTGAAGGATTTACAAAGGCGACACAAAAGGAGCCTATTTCCTATGTGTCGAAATATCCTAACATCCCCCCTTAAGAACAAATTGGGATAGGATTGAAGGATTTACAAAAGTGACACAATAGGAGAAGGAAGGAGGCATTAGAGCCTATCCCCCTTTAATGACAACTTTCCTGAACTCCAAGCATGGATCGAAGTTTGCTAAACTTCACTTCTGTGAGAGCCTTTGTAAACATATTGGCTACTTGATCATTGGTTGGACAGTACTGCACTTCAAGAACACGATCATGAATGAGCTTTCTGATGAAGTGTATGTGGAGTTCAATGTGTTTCATACGCTGATGCTGAACTGGATATTTACATAGCTGAATGGAACTCTGATTATCACACCAAAGTGTAGTTGGATGCTGCTGATGGAGACCAAATTTAGACAGAATCTGACGAAGCCACATGGCTTCCTTGCTGGCTTCAACTGCACCACGATACTCTGCTTCTGCTGAAGAAAGAGAGATGGCACTTTGTTTCTTACAAGACCATGTAATAGGTCTTGAACCAAGAGTGAATACATATCCTGCAGTAGACTTTCGATCATCAGGGTCACCAACCCAATCAGAATCAGTGAAACCAATCAACAATGGAGATGCTCCTGCACTGTAATGAATCCCGAACTGAACTGTACCTCGAATATATCAAAGTATTCTTTTAGCTGCTTTCCAGTGACTTTCATGGGGTTAGTGCATAAACCGAGCGACAAGACCAACGGCAAAGGAAAGGTCAGGATGGATATGGATTAGATACAGAAGTTTACCAACAAGTTGACGGTATAAGGTAGCATCAACTTCAGGGGTAGTACAAGTGACTGAAAGCTTGACTCCAGACTGAAAGGGAGAAGGGGCTGGCTTACAGTCTTCCATGTGAAAGTGGTGTAGAATATCATAGGCATACTTGGACTGAGAGAGGGTAATGCCTTCCTTGGATTGCAAGACTTGAAGACCAAGGAAATAATGCAAGTGTCCTAAGTCTGTCATTTCAAAATTATTTTTGAGGCTAGAATTCACATGGTTTATATGGTTTGGATCACTACCAGTAAGGATAAGATCATCAACATAAAGAACAAGGATGGTGAAGGAATTACCCACCTTCTTGGTGTAGGCAGTGTTGTCAGAATGACACCTAGAAAAGCCATTATCTAAGAGAAATCTATACATTTTGGCATACCAAGCCCAAGGAACTTGTTTAAGACCATAGAGAGACTTCCTAAGGTGACAAACAAGGCTAGATTCTTTTTGGATAAAGCCAGGGGGTTGTTCCATGTAGATTTCTTCATGCAAATATCCATGTAAGAAGGCGGATTTAACATCCATCTGATGGACTTCCCATTTAAAGGAGGCAACAAGGGAAAGAACAAGGCGGATAGAATTCATTTTGGCAACAGGGGAGAAGGTTTCAGTATAGTCAATGCCTTCAACTTGTGAAAAACATTTAGCAACAAGACAAGCTTTATGTCTATCCACTTTTCCATCTGGTCCAAACTTTGTTTTGTAAACCCATCTGCATCTGACAAGTTTTCTTCCTTTTGGAAGAGGAACAAGATCCCAAGTATTGTTTGTCAATAAGGAACGATACTCTTCATTCATAGCTTCATTCCAATATGGATGACTAAAGGCTTATTCAAAGGTTTTTGGATCAAGTTATTCTGGAACTTGAGCCAATAAGGAAGAGGCTCTTTCGAACTGAGAACGTGTACGTCGTCAATCGGCAGGGTCACCTGCAAGAGAACCTACTGCATCCCGAGTAGAGCAGACCCATCTTGGAAGCAATGGAGTATAAGGAACAATTTCATGAGCCGGAGGAGGATTTTCATCCTCGCTGTCATCATCTGAACTAGAAGGAATGCTATTAAAAATAGAAGAGAGAGAGAGAGAGGTGGCACATATGCCAAAACAGGCTCGCAGGCCAAAGGTGGCACACCCGCCGAACTAGGCTCGCAGGCCGATATATTTTCATCAAACTTTACATCTCTTCTAATGATTATATTTTTTTATTTGGGTTGAAGAAGTCTATATCCTTTGACATCTTCAAAATATCCAACAGAAATACATTTTTCACTCTTAGGTTCTAAGGCTTTATGTTTCACATCTGAAATATGGGCCCAAGCATCACTTCCAAAAACACGAAAGTGACTTACATCTGGTTTGATTGAGCTCCAAGATTCTCCTGGAGTTATATTCTTTAAAACCTGAGTAGGAGTGTGATTTACTATGTAATTTGCACAGTTAATGGCTTCTGCCCAAAAATTGAGACCAAGTCCTTTAGATTGAAGCATACAATTAGCCATTTCTTTTAAGGTGTGATTCTTCCTTTCAGCTACACCTTTTTGTTGTGGAGTATATGGAATAGTATGTTGCAATTGAATGCCATGCTCAGTGCAAAAGTTGATAAATTTTTTTTTAATATATTCTCTGCCATTGTCTGATCTTAACTTAAGAATTTGATGTCCAAATTGTTTCTCAACAAAGGCCTTAAAGGCCAAGAACATGTTAAAAAATTCACTCTTGAGTTTTAAGAAATATACCCAAGTGCATCTAGAAAAATCATCAATGAAAGTTAAGAAGTACTTGCAACCATAGAAAGAAAAAACAGGAAGTGGACCACATAAATCACTGTGCACACGCTGCAAAGGGGCTGAAGCGTGCCAAGAGGCACGTTTGTCAAAACTATCCCAATGATGTTTTATGAGTACACATCTGTAGCAAACACCATCCTGGCAAGATACCATAGGAAGGCCCATCACCATATTTTCCTTACATAGAGTTTGAAGAGAGCGATAGTTTAAGTGACCAAATCGCTCATGCCAAAGTTTGCTCACATCATCATTATGAGCAACAAAAACAGAGGGAAGAGATGATGACCCAAAGTTGTCAAACTTATACAACCTTGTGGAATCATCAGCAATGCTAGTAGCTAAAATATGTTTTGGATCTTTGATGTCCTTGATTACAACATCATGAGGTGAGAATTCTACTATTTTCCCTTCGCCTGAATAAGTTTTCTGATAAACAAATAGAAGGTTGCATGACAAGGTAGGAACACATAGTACGTCATAAAACTGGCCGTTATCTAGATGAATGGTTGCAGATCCTACAACACTAAGAGATCTATCATCACCAACATAAATATGTTTGGTGTTACAATCATTTAAAGAAGAAAACATGGATTTATTTTTAGCCATGTGGTAAGAAGCTCTAGAATCAATGAGCCACTCATGAGAAGGAGAAGAAGAAGATACATTTAATGCATAGCCAGATCTTGATGCTTGACAACCACAAGCAGAAAGTGCCATGCTTGAAGATGAAGGTGAAGAGTGCTCCAAATTGATGTTGTGCTTCTTCATTGCTGCTTCTAAGGCTTCCATCTTCTTAAAACATTTGGACTCTATATGGCCATCTTGATTTCAAAAGTTGCAATGTCTATCTGTCTTCCTCCCTTTGTTTTGATTTTCCTTATTATTTTGGTGATTTGATTTTTCAGTTTGCGGCTGAAATTGCTTAGGGCCCTTGTTTGGTTTAGGACCATATTTTTTAGGATACTGCTTCTTGGAATTCTTTTGATATGGTTGTTGTTGGGCTGCTAAGGCTTTTTTAGAAGCATTTCCAGTAGTGATAAGACCAAGGTGTAAAAATTTTTCTTCTTCTCTTATCAAAGAATCACGAAATGCAGCAAAAGAGGGATTCTTGTAGGTGGTTCCTGAAGAAATGATGGCTTCTCTGGTGGAATGGAAGGCAGAAACAAATACAGAGTATGCAGGACCAAGCTTAGCAAGAATGCAATATATGAGGCTACCATCGTCATTTTTTATCTTACAACCTTCTAAAAGAATTCGGAGGGTCTTAAATTTGGACAAAAAATCTTCAATGGAGGAGAAATTATTGGGGTCCAAAGTAAGCAAATCATTTTCAAGCTGGTGGGCCCGGATTTGATTTTGAATGCCAAAAACAGTTTTTAGCTTTTCCAGGGCCTCATTAGGGGTGTCAATGTGAAGGATATGAAATTGAAGATCTTGAGCAATGGACATTCCTATCAACCCTCGTGCTTGATCTTGTTTATTTTCCCATGTAACAACTTTATCATCATCTGAAGGTTTAGTTTCTTGTCTTGTGGCTATTCTATAAATCCCTTTACTTCTAAGTATATCTACCATGTGAGGTAGCCATTGGAAATAATTGATGTTGTTAAGAATAACTAGGCATGCACTTTCCATTTTTTTTTTTAACTGAAGCTAAGAAAAGCTGAAACTAACTGCTCCAATGGAAATTTCTCAAAAAATAGGTCGTTTAAAAAAAAACGGCTCGAAAAACGGCTTCCGGATGAAGAAGTTATGCCTTTTGAAAAAAACTGAGTTGTAGATGCCGAAAAAGTTACGGGAACGGGATGAAGTGTGGCTTTAAAAAAAAAAAAATCCGCCCCTTTGAACAAAATTTTTTTACAAAAGAAGCTTGAGAAGGAGACTTGAATCCAAGACCTCTATTCTCATAAACTAACCCCTCACCAAGTGAGATAGTAAAAGGATTATGTTATTTTAGAAAGGAGGAAGGGGGGATTATTATTGTTGTTGTTGTTTTTGTTGTTGTTGTTGTTGTTGGGGGTGGTGTGCGTGCCTTTTCCTGCACAAAAAGCACAAAAAATGAGCAAAAAAAAGAAAAATGCAAAGCCTCACGGCAAAATGTTAGATTCTCGGTTAGCCTTACCGGCAGCTATCACTTTTTTTACCATTTCTAATTTCCTGAGATCGCACAAAGATGTGGGGACAGAGCATACGTAGAAAAAAAAATCCCTTTTTCGTGTTTTTGATTTGCCGAGATCGCATAGAGCGCACAACAAAGACAATACATAGAGAAGAGGGTATAGATCCAGCAAATAAATAAAACCTTAATACCGAAAATAGAAAAAGTAAATCGAAATAAGCAAAACTATTAACAAATATAACTGCAAAATAGATGCTTTATACCTCCAGATCTAAACTGACATAACTTGGGCAACCATAAACCTTTTCACATGAAACGAAAGGCATTCCTCACTGTAACAGATGCTCCAGACACAATCGAGCAGTTCTCCAAGCCCAAAATTGTTCAGAAATAGTAGATCTACAAAACAGCATTCGCATGCAGTCAAACTGGCTTTGAATTTTGACCAACAACAGACGCGACCCTCAAAATGGCTCTAATACCATGTAGGAATTTATAGGGTAAGTTCCGTAGATCAAGAACCAAAGGTCACCACTCACAAACAAATCACAAATCATTACACCAGTATAATCACGTGGTTAAAACCCTCAAAGAGAGAAACAGTCCATGCCCTGAGCCAACGCGGCCACTTCAGGGAATTTATTAATATAAAAGAAAAGTTACATATGTTTCTCTCATAAACAGTTACCGGAAAAATGACCCTCCATGCTCTTTAAGTAGAGATCATGGACCAATCGAGTGTTAAGCCATGGATCAAGTGTCGTTAATACCGGGGTGAGAGATAACCTTCGGATTATAAGTTACAAATGTACATGGTAAAGAAACACACTTTACCTAACTCTACACTAGACTAAGTTATTCTTAACTATTTCCTATGTGTCGGTATATCCTAACAATTCAACCCCACTAGTTGAAGATCCCTTCTCGTAATAGTGTACACCACAGAAAGAAATATATCAGTCAGGTTAATCATGAGAAAAAGTGTCTCATGCATCAACTCAAATTTTAGATGCACATGTAAATGCAAATTGTTTGTGTCATAAAATTATTAACAAAAAGGTACAAAAAAACTTATTATTACAGAAATAGATAGACATCGATATGTATTAATCGAGTACATCAATCAGCCAGTCAATAAGTATTCCTCGCATCTTCTTGTTGATGTCAACTTCGCTCAACATGTAGTTTGATTAGAGATTGTTGCATGCCTGCAATACAACAAACACAGCGAGCCAAAATAGAAACAAATTAGACATGGAACTATTTATTCAGAATTGAATCTACATTATAGACAAGGTTTAAGGCTCGCATCAATGCTTGGCCTAAATTCCTCATTCATAAATTATAACCTTGCCTGATGCTTGAGTGGACTAATTCTTCAGTGGATATATTCATGTATGGAAGACACGCTGCTCACTTGTAATCACTGCATACTATATGCAGTGAACAGCTAGTTTCTGATTAAATTGTTTAAATGGAGTGTAATTTTCCAAGACAAGTTGTTGTTATTTCTAAAAGTAACAAAAACAGTTTGCAAGGCTCCCATGAAAAAAGGGACGTGCCTCTGTATACCAATAGAAATGGTAAATGTCTTGAACATATTCAACTACAGCAAGTTGATTTTCATTATCTGCTTCGTCAATGTTGGGCAAGTCCCCTTCCTCTTCCATGACATCCCGCTCAATGGATCTAGATGCAAGTTGTTTAATTGAAACCATTGGATGGAAATTGGAGCTATGGATTAGATAAATCGTTCACTTTCTTTTGCAAAATAATAGAGTAAAACTCTGTGAATAAAAATCACCACCTACACATGCTAAAATAAGGCCAGTGGACGAAATTCTCCTAACATCACTTTTGGCAGTCAGTGTTGATGTAAAAGATCGTTGAAGCCTTGTCTTCCTTTTTGATGCATTAGTCATTGGCATTCTTCTTGAGACACCCTTAGCTACAGGTGGGAAGACCCTAGACTTGGATGTATTTGAAGCAGCCTTTCCTGAGATGTCAACATTCAAAGGCCTTGGTGGTATCCCTGAAGCTGAAGTACATTTTCTAGAGAGACCAGTAGTAGAAGGCCTCCCAGAAGCTGAAGTGTGTTTACTTGAGAGGCCAGTAGTAGAAGCCCTCCCTAAAGCTAAAATGTTTTTACCAGAGAGACCGGTAGTAGAAGGCATGCATTGTATCCTTGAACTCGATGCATCATTACTTGAGACCTCAACATTCGAAACCCTGAAGGCCTGTGTTGTATCCTTCAACTCCATGGATCATTACTTGAGACGTCAACATTCGAAACCCAGGGTAGTTTTCCTGACACTGACTCACGTGTATGTGATAGTCCAACATTGGAAATCCCAGGTTCTTTTCCTGAATCTGGCACATGCTTGGATTTTGAAACCAATGTTGATCTCATGCTTCCCTTTTCATCTTTGTTCCTCTATGGCCCCAGTGGCTGAATGGCAACAAAACAAAACCAACAGAAGTAAAATAAATACATGTAAACCATCCCAACTAAACAGGAAAGCAAAGATCGTTGTTATTGACCTCAATATATCCACATGAAGCTACCGATTTGAAACAGAGGCCAACGTATAAATCCTAGTAATAGTGAACCCAATCATTCACCTCATGCTACATACTAACATCTAGGGACTGATATAGATAAATCAGACAGTTGTTTCATACTAACATCTGGGGACTGATATAGATAAATCAAATAGTTGTTTAAAACTTTAATCACACACAATTTATGGATGATGTACATACCATGGACGATGAGTTTTTTGTAGCACTCGTATTCTTGACATCAACACCAAACCTCCTACACACCCAATTATAACTGTTAACTCTAATTGGTAAAAACCCCAAAATATTTGCAAAAGACCAGAGCATCCTATTGGGAAGCTGAATCTACCTCGGCATTTTCTTATTAACAAGTTGATTCTGCTTCTTAGATTTCCTGTGGACATATAATTGCACACCCAAAATGTCACATACAACATTTTTCTTCATCAGCCCTCGCAAGAAGAGGGTTTAAAATGCCTGAATAAGCATATGGCTAAGTGAAGAGAAAAATGCTTGACCAAAGAGGCTAAGCTCACAATCAAAACTTCTTTCTACAACTGACTTGCCTACCCTACTGCCTACCTATGACTCGACTCACAGGACGGGCGTGCCATTTTTCTTCAGTTAATTTGTTTCGGTTTGTGTTGGCTGAGGGGAAACAGGTATACTGCGTCCATAACCCAGCGTTCCTCTAAATCCAGGCATTGAAGGCAGCGCTTCTGCTGGTTCTTCCGAGCTAGGAATTACGCGTTGCTCCGACCGTTTGAGAAAGATGGCCTTCGTGGGAGACCGGGAAGAGCTTTCTTGCAGGGGTCTTGACTCGACCTCTTCTGCAAATGGGGTTTTCTGCTTCCTCGCTGGCGACCTGGCCCGCCCAGTGGACAGTTGAATACTGTAGAAATAGGTACAAGTATGGCAGAGATGGGGACACTTCAATGCGCCATAAACAGGTACAGGTATGGCGGAGGAAGGATGCAGGCATGGAGAAAGACAGATGGCAAATTTTCATTAGTTGTAGAGATGAATACATGGCAAAATTTAATAGGCTGGAAGGGTGATATTCAAGTGCTCTCATTGGCTGGGGTGAACAGTGTTTGCTCACCCCAAACCAAGAAAGAGAATGCCTCTGGTGTAATTATATTATCCAATTTTTATTGTACTATATAAATATAAATATTACTTCGGTAGATTTGCATTCACCATGAGAATAAATTTCTCTCAGTATGTCAATCTCTAACTTAAATTTTAAATAATTTAAAGGAAATATTCCTATCACTTGTATTTGATATACTTTTAAAAAAAACCTCATGCAACATGTACTTGATATAATTAAAAAAACTTGTGGCAAAAAAAATTATTTTCCAATTTTGTATTATATTATTTTTCCTTTTTATAACTATACTTTTACCTTACAACTATCCATAATCACCAATTAAAAAAATTAATTCATTTGAATTTTTATGATACCGGTGTCACCTTAATCATGTTGTTATACACATGCTATAATTTGGAATTTGCACTCCATTCACTTCCTATTATGAATACGCTTTCATTTGAAAATTGTTTCATGCGCATGACATCAATATGCGTCAAGGCACTTGGTCAGTAAAAGTGGAGATTATTATATTTGAAAATATTTCAAGAACTTAAGTTCTTATTTATTACAAGTGTATTTAATTTTTTTTTTATAAATTTTTTTTAAATAATAATATTTTATTATTTCTTATAAATAAAATTGTTTAAGAGTTTATGGTTGTGTTTTTAGATGAAGTAATTATTGAAAAATTGTATTTCTAGTGATTTTTTTTTTTATTCTTCTTATAATTAAACCTTAAATAGAATTTAAAATTGAAAACATTAAATATTATACATAAAAATATAAAGATAAAAAATGCAAATTATTAAGATGAAAGAAAAAATTATAAATTTCACTTATTTATTTTGTTTTAACTTTCATTATTTATGTAATCAAAGTATGTATAAGTCATTAGAGAACTTTTGAGGTCTAAAATGGACCTCTTAAGAAAAATGTTCAACTAAAATAAATTGTATAAGAACCAATAGGATTCAAGATGACGATGTCAACTATGGGGGATGATTCACCATTTTTTGGGTAAAAAAATAGAAAGATTAGAAAATAATAAAATAATAAAACTATTTTTTCCACTTGTATTTTCAACTTATCTCCCTAAAGTTTTACTCAAATTTCAAGCGGGAGTACTCGTTGGATGTAAAATTTAATTCCTCATCCAAGAAGTACCCATGTTGCATATTTTCGATGGAAACTACTACATGAAAAATGAGAAATACATGAAAAAACGTGATTGCAATCATGTTTTACATGTATTTCTCATTTTTCATTTAGTAGGGTCTATCGAAAGTATGCAACATGGGTACTCCTTGGATGAGGAATTAAATTTTGCATCCAAACAGTGCTCTCGCTCGGAATTTGAGTAAACTCACAAGGATATAAGCTGAAAATATGATTTGAAAATATAGTTTTTTTTTTTTCCTCTAAAATTTGATGATGTAATCTAATCTTACTTTTTGATTTCCACTATTATTTTATAATTTCCTTATGAGACCCATTTTAGACCTCAAAATTCCCCTAATTGACATGGGTCTTAGCATTCACTTGATATTAGAATCAAAGTTTTTAAACGCATCAAAACAACAAGAAAAGAAAGCAACTTTATTTTTTGTTCTTTTCCATTAAATATAAAGCTTCTTATCATTTGCACATATATAACACGTCATATTAGTTGAGGGAATTAATCTCTGAGAACAATAAGTTATAGTTATGATTTTTATGTTAATGGAGGTTATTAAAAGGGAGTGGTGTTTCCCATGGAGATAATAATTGATTGCTTGCAAGGTAGATTTGTTTTTTTTAATATTTCTCTTTTCAAGTATGAGATGTATTGTGTAGTTGTGCATCTATAATAAAATGGTCATATACATTTATATTGTGGCATCTTGAAATAGTTTCTATGACTATAAAACTTCCCACAATGAAAATGGACTTAACTACTAACCAACAAGTTACTTTTAAAGTGATTCACTAGGTGCATTGGTTTTAATCTTTGCTACCAACCAACAAACCAACCTATAATCAATTCGCACAAGATCCATAGCTTGCACAATTTTTGACACTGAGATAATGTGAATGGACTTAATCGCCAACCAACTAGTGAGGTTTAAAGTGATTCATTAGTTGTATTGGTTATAAGCATTTTCTACCAACCTTTAAATTAGTGAACCTTCGTGCCCATTCTATGCCAACCAATAAATCACTTTAAAAATAATTAGCTAGTTGGATTGGTTACTAAGCTTCACTACCAATCAACCAATCTATAATCAAATCTCACAAATTCCATTCCCCTATCAACATAACAGAGTGTAAATATAAGATTTCATTGCCAATCAAACAACTTATAATCAAATATGATAATGGTTCTATAACCTACTTATATATCATAACATAGCTAAAAATAATTCATTAGTTAAATTGAATATTAGCCTTCAAAACTATCAATTCAATCAGCAAAGTGATTCATCCATCAATTAGATTGGTTATGCATTATTAGTCCCTACCCACAGCAGCGCAAGGACTATAGATTTCAATCGACAATTGACCAGCTATCTGTTCATGCTTAACCATAAATTTTTACTCCTTAACCAAAATTTAAGAAAACTTTATGGTTGGAAATTTCGCTGCAAAAAACGTTTGACCAAACTTTTCAATTTACCCTCTTATTGAAGGCCTCACTTGCCCCGATGCTATTTTAGGGTGGGAAACTTAATTTATCCTAAGTTTTTCTCACTTGCTTTAGGGTGGGAAACTTAATTTATCCTAAGTTTTGGTTAGAGCAAGTTTTTTTTTATGCAAAGTACAAAAGCTAGAGGCAAGTAAGTTAATTATTTTATTTAAAGATTTTGAAACTAAGAAAGAGACAAAGTTTCTGAAAGTTGTCGTGGCAAGTGTGTTAGTGTGTTTGGTGCACATATGTACAAAATCACACCAACTTAAGGGGTGTGGTTTTCCCTCTTAAGTTATTGGTCACAGGCAGAAAATATATGGAGTCAAGCAAGTTAGTGGAACATGCTAAAACATAAACATACTAGATAGAGAAATAGCATGCATATTCAAACATAAAAATAAACTAAAACAAATCAAACAAAAAATCTCTAAATAGATTCAAACAACTTCAATAATCCAAACAGTGGCTCTTACGTCCCCTCTTATTGAGTGCTAGTAGGAACTGAGGATGAAACTTTAACCCACTTGCCAAGGGGCCCTTAGAACTAGGGGTTTTAAGTCCCGATGCAAGGATGTCTTTACTTCCGAGCTGTGTTGGCACAAAGTCTCCCTCTCTCTACTGTGGTGGACTGGAGTTGTTGAATGGCCAACAACTAAGTCCCCTCAAACTCTGCTATAGATCACACACTACTGGTATTTCTTGAGGCAATTCTAGCCAGCATAACATGTGCCCTCATATTTTTCATCTCTTGGTGGCCTTTTATAGGATAATTCTCAAGAGAGGAGGGTGATTCCATTGTGTGCTCCCTAGATGTCCTAAGGAGGCTTGGGCGGTTGTCCTTAGGCAGAATCAATGTCCTGGAGTGTGCCTTGTGGTCCCGGAAAATGACTTCCGCCACTCCCAGGAATGTGCGCTTTTTTTAGCAAAATGCGCACAAAGGCACGTTTATCGAAGACTTTTTCACACAAAGGCACATTTGAATGGTTCTTCTTGTATGCAATTTGATTTTTCCTCAGACCTTAGAAATTTTTAAATACTTTCAGATTCTCTAATGTCTCTCAGCCCTGTAAATCCTTCTGCCTTACATTAAATAATGTCACCTTTTCTTGTACGATTTTCCAGTGATAACAGTTTCCCCCTAATGTGTGAGGTCTAGGAAGAACTGTATAGCTGAAATACGTTATAGTTTCTTTTTTCTATACTGTGTGTAAAGAGAGATAGACCTATGTGTAGCTCAGAATTGGAGACATCCTGCACCAAGTCGAAGAGCGACCATGTCCTGTGTGATCCCTACAAGCAATGGTATAATACAATATATACAAATTTTCTACGAGGCAGCCATGTCCCATGCTCGTGATGCTTTGGCTAGTTAAACAAATCTATTTAACAGATGCAGATTATGTCTATGTCACTAATATGGTAGTGATCTGGTGGTTGATGATGACGACTATTGACGTCCTCAGGGGCGTTTTTTCTTTGACAATAGGTGGAAATTGGTACACTTATGCATAGACTTGGTCTGGCATATAAATGTGCATTGTACGCATAGGCGTTGGCTGGGTCCTTCCCATGTAAGCATTGCTAAAAGAGACACTTATAAAGGCATGAGTCTTCGACGAATTTGATCAAAATGCAATGGTTGTAAGGTATGGTATCATTCTGACATGAAAGCTTGTGTTGGGAGGATCGATGAAATCTGTGGGCAATGATGTCTCCCACAGTGCCACCCGAGGATGTCCCTATTGTGGAGAGGGGTGATCCAAGGTATCGCTTCCTTTTTGGAAAAGAGGTGTTGATGTCGACAAAAAGGAAGCCTCCACCGAACAAGGGGCCACTGATATGGAGGATCAAGATCCTGGATGTGATGGGTTTAACATAGGCATAATGGCAAGACATGACTGAAAACTGACGATGGGGATTCAGTGGCCCAATGTCAGAGTATAAAAAGCAGCGTGGTGGAAATCATAACTATTTCTGGTGGGAAAATCCCTAGTGTCTGTAGGACTTCCAGGGTGGGTATAAACGGGTTATGAATGTCATGGTGGCTTTTTGGGTGTGGGTGTGATGCTCCGACCAAGGGTGACTAGGGATTGCTACCATGGGAGAAAAAAAGAATGGGATGGGTGGGGGACATAGTGCACCGTTTGCGGTCTTTGTACACTTACCAAAAGAATAAAATAATGGGGTTTTGTTTGTACAAAACACAGAGATGGGTGCCCCAAAACATGAAAGGGTTCGCTCGCTGATGGTGTAAGGAGGATGTTTTGTTGAGGGTGGGGGCCTTATTAATTGGTCTCATGTGTGAGGTTGATGAAATGGATGAAAAAATATTGCAGATGGGTTATGTTGATGGA
Source organism: Pinus albicaulis (assembly GCA_034641835.2). Taxonomy (NCBI): domain Eukaryota; kingdom Viridiplantae; phylum Streptophyta; class Pinopsida; order Pinales; family Pinaceae; genus Pinus; species Pinus albicaulis. Next base: position 746,211,758 of record CM076578.1, on the reverse strand, counting down.
GATATGGTAGGCCAAATGCGAGGCGCGGTAGTGCGCTTTTGATCTGCTTTCAAAAACCTGGTCATCTGGGAAAGGGGTTTTACTTTGATATGGTAAAAATTGACCTGGTGCATAATGGGTGGATAGGCATGAGGTGCTTCCCAGACTAAAGTGATATGCCCATGGCATCACTATTATTGTGATACGTGGTCTACTATGTGTGACGAGCACCATGGAGGGGAGGCTCTACCGACCAACGAGGATGCTTATCATGTGCAAGGTGAGGTGATGATAAACATGGTCAGGTGGATGGAACCTATGGATGATTTCTGATGGAGAAATGATTTCAGAATATGCAGAGTTTTTCTAAGACTCTATCATGCTAGGGGGTAGATGATACCTACTCTGGAACTTTCAGTGTATGGAGTTGTGGATGGTTTGCACACTACCTACAAAAACATATACCCCAAGTGAAAGCATCTTCTTTATTCAAATATTATTGAAATACATTAAAAAGAAGATGAGACAGGGTATACCTGTTGGTGCTGAAAAAAAAATATATATTTTTTCAGAGGTGTAAATGTGTGGTACCTCCTTTGGGCGTTATGAAGTGGTGATTATAGTGTTATAGATTACTATTGCCTAGGTGACCTTGGGCCAAAGACTCGATCAAGCCATCTGCAGTAATCAACACGCGTGGTAACTCAAGAAGATGAGGCAACCAGGTTCCCCTGTACCTGGTAGGTGTATGGTGGCTTGGGGGGGATTTTCGTGATGGGAGCTTGCGTGAGTGCAAGGCTGGGTCCCTAGTTAGGGTGATCAATTTCTTGTTGGTGTAAATTGTGCCTAGTGCAATGGTGCCTGAATGTTTCCATTAACGGGTATGCCTATGGTTCGTGGTTTTGGCCAGTGAAAATGGTGCATGGTACCACTATGCCAACTGAGTAGATTGTGTGGGAATCAACACTACTCATCGTCCCAAATGTGGATGCTTAGAAAGGATCTGTGGTAGAAGATGAGGTCTTCTGCTTCCATTTCCATGTTGTTGGCTTAGGTGTATCTAACTCTTTGGGGGAGTGTAGACTTAACACTGCTCTTTTCGCTCTTAGCTTAGGGAGATGCTCACATTTAATTGTATGATGAAAGTGTGAAAAAATATGACAATAAGTACGCATGACCTTCTCTTGGTTAGAGAGAATTTTTTGTGGGAGAGAAGAGACTATGCGAAAATTGTTTGCAAGGGGCTTCAGTTCTTTACACTGATTGACCCAGTGGTCAATCAGGTCGCATAGTCCGCATGTTATCCTAGGTTGGGCAAGGGTCATTCTTGGTCGGTGCGCCATCCCAGTTTTCCCATCACGCCGATGTGGGTGTGGGGTTGTTGGCCTGGGGGTGATGTACTTTCTATACCGTTTGAGGAGATTGTCCTTTTTCTTCTCTAATGTGTGAATCATATCGATTAGAGGACGAACTTGCGGGATATAGGGACACCGTCGTCCACAAAGATTGCCTTGACATACTGGGACAAATAGCCTAGATATGGGGGTCCCTTTGTGTTCCATTTTTGGTCTGGTAGGGTACCAGCGTTGTAACGCTGCTAAATCAGGGCAAGTGGCGACCACATGGTTGGGCATTTTACATAACGCGCATGTTGGTCTTCTTTGTAGAGAGCGGTTGGGGGTAACTAAGGGTTCCTTGATTGGTCTCTTTTCAGCTAACAGAAAGAGGATGGATCTACTCGTCACATCGTCATGGGTTTTCGCGCTGTTTGCAGATTCCGATTCTAAGCCATCTTCTCAGGAGAGGCAGACTATGGTTGACCGTAAACTAGCCAGCGCTAAGCGGAATCGGGGGGTATAGTGGCACTTTTCTAGGATGTGGTTGTTGGCACATAAAGGACATATGAATTTCACTGCCTGCAAACCAACATAATAAACTCGTTCTATAGGATACCATCTGTGGATGAGTTCCAGGGCTGCACATTCTTTGATGAAGTGACCACGTTCATCGCATAGCGTGCAGTGTATGATAGGAGGGGTAAATATGAACGGGAGTCTTTCTGGTGACTGTCGCTCTTCCTGCAGGTAAGGTGTCTCTATATCACTCAATGGCGTAAGGCGTCCCTATATCGCGGGATTTATGGGCAATGATGGGTGTAGTGCTCATAATCGTTGTAGATAGTGCATTAGTGATTGGTATGCAATGCTTTGCCTTTACCTTTGGTGGTAAGTTCCTTTTTACGGGAACGTGGTGTCACAGTGTCTGCCTCAGAACTAAGGAGCGGTTTTAATTCGTCCAGCTCTAGGTAGATGTGGATAGGGTGACCTACTACGTCTCATATGGTGCAACCTGGTGATTCTCGTTGCGTGGTGGTAGTCTCCAACTTCTTTCCTCTTCTCTCGGTTTTCTTAGCTGTGATCATTGGTTTTGCAATGGGAATTTCCTTTGTTGTGATGCTTTTGACAGTTTCCTGAACAGGTGGGGCCTCCTTGGGACTGAGGAGCTTTAACCATGTGGCGGTGATATGTGAGGCTCCCGTCCCAGTAGGGGGGATGAGGTACCAAAATAGTATTGCAAAAGATATTTTTGGTAACACCATTGCTGCCAAGACCTGCTGGGACATGAAACCATCTGGGGGGTAGAGGAAAGGGGTTTGGGAAGTGGCGTAGGCTAGAGAGGTTGTCGATATCGACGACTCGATGTCATTACTGCTTGTGTCCGTGTCCTGACTAGCTTCAGTGCTTGATGTGGACATCATGCACACTAGAGCCCCTGTGACATCAGGTGATGACTCAGGTATAACAAGGGGATCTCCTAAGAATGATCTTAAGATGGACAATGGTTTGAGCTGGCCGGGGCCATATTCTTGGTACCACGAAGGTGTATCCACAGATGTGTCTACGTAAGGTAGAATGACATCAATATTTGTTAGAGGCCGCTTTTTGCTATGCATTAATTGGTCGACAGTAACGATGCGATCCTCATGGGGGAACATCATAGTTCGGAAGATGGAGGAGGTGATGGCTGACATGGCGTACATATAACTTTGACCAAGGAATATATTGTAGTCCAACTGGGCGTCCAAGACTTCAATGTCTATAAGGACCGTCTTTCCGACTAAGCAGATCAAGACATTTTGGTAGAAACCAATAGGGGTTGAAAGGCAACCATCGTATGCTCTAAGCGTGATGTTTGATGGCTTTAGCTCGAGAGACCCTATCTTCTGCCAAACGTTCTTTGACATGATGCATGTGGATGCACCCTCGTCAATGACACATCGATGAATGGTAATGTTTTGGACCGACACTGGTATCTGAAAGGCGACCATTGAAGGAAGCTTGGGGGTGGCTTTGTCTAAATCAAAAGCCATTAGGCGTGTATCGGCAAGGTTGATAGTGCCTAACGCAGAAAGTAAGGCTTTCCGCTGCTTTGGGCATGACTGCAACACCTCCAAAGCTGATATAGTGGCGGGAGATTGAGCTAGATCAACCATGATGCTATAGTTATGGGTTGCTTTGGAATAGTTTCTTGCTCGCCTAGTTGGTCCCTTAGCCATCTTGGGCAAAGGTTCAATAGGCATCTTTGATATGGTCAAAGGTGTTGTTGGTGCACTGGTACTAGCCCCTGATGCATTGGCGTCTGGTGGGGTATCATAATTTTGATTTTGTGTTTGAAAAAACATTTCCTCGCCAATCATGTAGATTTCGTGGCTATTTTTTTCCGGAGTCATCGAGAGTTTGTTGCTAAGTGCTAACTGTCCCTTAATGGGGGAAGGGCTCCTACATGACTGCTGGCTGTTGGGCGGATCCCTTGTCCATGGTTACTCTGTAGTTTTTCATCTCAGGGAGGTCAGGATAATGGTGAGTGTAATCGTCGTACTCACCACAAATTGAACAAGAGTGGTTTGTTCGGAGAGGTAGCCTTTTGTTCTGCCTCTGGGAGTTGTTTGGCTCCTGGTTTTGATTTCGGTTGGAGTTTCCTCCAACCTGAGATCGTGGAGGGCGTTGTTGATTTTTGCCCCATGTCTAGGATTTCCTTTAGGCTTGTTTTTTCCTTTTTTCTTAACTGCGTTAGGAGGATAGTTCTCCTGGTTATATGGTTGGCGCGATCGGTTTTGGGAGGGTTGCACAAAGCTCACCTGTGCATTATTTTGCATGGGTGGGTCTTGTGTTGGGGACTTAGCATAATGTGGTCCCTGCTTTGTAAATGGCTGTTGGGGGGGAGCTCTTTCGTCAGCCTGTATATTTGCGTACGGGGTCCCCTGCGCCGAAAGATAAGGTCCTCCATGCTGATAGTGATACGTTGACGCCCCATTGGTCAAATTTTGCAGAGGCATGTGATGACTTTGGTAGCCAGGTTGTGGTACGTTTTGGGTAGAATCATACGTGTAACCGAGATATTGAACATTGCTGCTTCGGTGACTTTAGGTCAATGACCCAATTAAACCGTCTGCAAAGTTCGACACGCCTGGCAATTCTTTGTAAGTTTGCAAGCGCGGGGCATTTAGAAGGATATTGTAAATATACCCTGACTGTATATCGATTAGCTCGAGATGTTGGGCCTTACTGATGGCGTCCTCTTCGAATTATGGGCTTTTGCTATGCCACATCCTTTGAAATCTTTGTGGTGAGAGTTTTCAGGACCAGGTCTAACAGAACTCGATCGTCGAGTTTGGCTTTGCACAAACTACGACGTCGTCGCCATTCGTGGAGATGGTCTGAGATATGGACAACGAGGGTTTGTCTAAAGTGTGTCATTAATTCCATTCTAGAATCATGGTGGATGGGTAACTGAAAATAGGTTAGGAACGCAGTGGTGAAGGCGCTAAAGGTTCCATGTGTAGCAGAGGGTTGCTCTACATACCATTTCGCTGCTACTTCGGTTAGAGTGCGTTGAAATAGACTTAGTCGAATAGTATCATTAATGATGTTGTTCGACGAACACGACAGGTGGAAAGTCATAACATGATTTCTTGGGTCTTTCGCTTGGTTTTCTTTGAACTTTGGAATCTCAAAAGGGAGATTCGTGGGCATCGAAGGCCATATGGGGTTGTGTGCAATGGGGTCGTTCGTCAACTTGGTTAAATATAGTAGATTCAACGAAGCTAAAAAATATGACTGCGAGGTTGTAGCCATTGTGACTTGTGAAAACACAATGTTCTGGCTAGGAAGATGGTTAGTCTATGACGTACCCTGTTGTGCATTCAACTGGCTTCCCGAATGGGTAGCACTCCTCTGCCCTCTAGGAGTTGTGGGAGGTGGTGTGTGGTGTGGCGTTGGGAGACCGACCAGGGTTCCCAACTAAAGATGCCCCAATAAAGGATGAATCAATAATGGTGGAAGTGTTTTGTCTTTAATGCCTAAATGGTGATAAACCTGGAACCCATCCTGGTAATGGGGGGAGGTCCAAAAGATGTCTAGATCGATGAGGTCTCGTTGGGTCCATTCTGGCGTCGAGTAGGTATGTCTTTAGAAATATTTGAGGGGAGAGAGATTCTAATCAAAGAAAAATTATGATCACATACATAAAACCAAGTGAAAATAAAATAAATTCTCCCTTTAGATTAATCCTATGTGATCAGTCTCCCGGATGCGGGTGCAAATCAATGTTAAGGTGGTGATGGGACTTGGGTTTGGCAAGTGGAGGGGCCACTTAGCCACCCAAGAAAACGCCATAATATTTAGTCGGCCCTCCCATCAACACTGCATTCAAGCCAGCGCACTCAACAATGCAACATTTATTCAGAGTCGAGATCGAGATACGACCATAATGCTCGCTTGCTCCTCCGTAAGGAATTCTCTGTACACTCTAGTTGATCACATTAATGATATTTTAAAGCTGGGAGAGATTCGAGATAGATTTTCTCTGTGTTTAAAGATGGAGGATGATAGCCGGAGCTCTGACTTCCCCCCTCCTCCGCTACAACGAATTTTCTCTCCCTTGGCAATGCATCCCTACTATCGCACAGCCACTAGTAGACGCAGCCATCTCAATTGTTGTATTGAATTAGGGGAAGGGCTTCACCTCTCCCACGTTGGTCTCTGCAATCAATCTACTATCACTCTGGATTTTCTCTTCTCCCCGCTCCTACCCAATTTTGTCTCTCCACCTCCCTCGTCGCCTTCGTCTTTGCCCATCACCATGCCACATCTGAGACATCGCATGAGATGTCAAAGAGGCAACTCAAGAGGCCGTTCCCAACACACCCCTTTCAATTCCAATTCGGACTCCTCTTCGCCCTCCTCAGACTACTTTATCGATAGATATCCAAACACTCATAGTGGGCAAGGTAGATTTCACCATGCCAACCCTGTTCCGAACTCCCCTATCAATCTGGCCTCCAACACTCCCCAGAATACTCAATTTCTCTTCAATTGTTCTCTGAACATACCCCTTATTATTGCCTCTATTTCAGTGGTCTTTAAGGAAGAACACCAGCAGGTTGATCCCAGAGTGCTTCAGGCTAGAGCTTCTTCAACTTCGGCTCAGGAAATGGACAAGCAGCAGCAGCAGGCTACCAAGGACAAAGGCAAGGCTCTTAAAGTTGAGGAGAAGGTCTACGGTGAGTGCTCCAAGCAAAGCGAAGCCCCGGAAGCGGACAAACAAAAGGAAGATGATGAAATGGAGGCTTACAGGTGCTTTATCCTGGAGGAACCCCCCCGCCCCCCCTCCCCCCCAAAGCATGATGCTTAGTCTTTCCATTAGTCTCTATTTTTTGTTTCACAATTCCCACTTGGATGGGATTGATCTTGTATTACCAGTTCTAAAATCTAGCAGTCTTAGTATTACAGTTTTTCAAAACATTCACATTACAGTGGACATCATTATTGACACCCCTACGCGGGGAATATGGTAGAACTAAGTTTGGTTTGGACTGGTTTCCCATAGTGGGCAGTGATTTTTGTGCTTTATATGTTGAATATGCCACACTTCTGGGCAAAGTCCAGGCTACGGCCAAGATGTAAATTATTTTTCCTTTTTTAATAGATTTAAACTAATTCAAAAAAAAAAAAAAATCATATGTGATTAGTCAGTCAAAAAATATTGTTTTTTTCGTTTGCGTATGATACTCAAATCCTAGAAGACATAAACATCCTCACACACTCAAATGTAATTGGGCCTTGAGAAGATATCTTGCGAGTTCTAGCACAACGTCCCAAAGGAACTGACGACACCCCCAGTTAGCCAAAGAAAATCCACCAAGGTAAGGGTAGAGAATCTAGTGATGCCTGCACCATCACCTATAGGGAAAGGATGCCCTAATTTTGGCCACTAAGCACAACCGTCCCACATGAGCGCTCGAGTCTTGGGCTTCTTGGTAGTTCAGTTAATAGTACCGAGTATCAGCCGGGTCAGGTAGCCCCAACTGATACCGCACGCACTGCGCCTAAGCCTAACCCCCTCTGAATCGGATCTCTGTCGCGTTCAGGTTTTCTTTTCTGTGGGTTGATAGGTGGATTTGAAAGCTCCCTAAGCAGTGAACTTCTATGTTTCAAGATGAAGAATGATCAAGGTAGATTATTGGATGCCTACTCCCTTGATCCTAACTTGGACTATAGTGGGGAGGAGTTAGTGAGTTTTGTTAAGTTAGTCTTAGGTGTCTTTGCTTCGCTTAGTGAATGTGTATGAGAAAAAAGTGAACAAGCACATAGTTTGAACGTGTGGATATGCGGTGATCCTTTTCAAAATCCCCTATTTAAACTACGTTCTATTGTTCCTTGCTCAAAAGAAAAACATGCGCGAATATGGGCCGCTTTCCATTTTTCCTAGTTAATATATGTGATCAACTATAGGGAGATGGTGAGTTGTGAATAGAGAGTGTTCATATGTTTACCTAGGATCACCGGAGGGTGCAAAGGCAGCAGATATTACTTGCTCTTCTATCGACAATTCGACCCTGGTCCCGAAATCCTAGTGCAAAAATTGAACTAAACTAATGACTTTTACACTTAGAAAAAGAACTAGCTAAGCATGTGTGGACTTCAGCCACTTACTTTGGCTAATTACCTAGGTGTTTTGGTACCTAAATTTGCAAAACAATTTTTTTCAGAATGCAAGTTAATTTGCCTCCTACTTAAACTGTGTGCTAAACTTTGCAAAAATCTACTTGAAATAAAACTAACACCAAGCAGCTAAGAGTAAGCTTTAACAAGTTGCTGGGGACCTCAACAAGTGCTAGCAAATGTATTGTGGGCTGCCAGTCACTCTTTACAAGCAGGAAAAGATGGAAATATTGGAGAAATTTTCACTTTTGTATTTTGCATGCAAAACGCTGAAACAGGCGTGATTTCTACACGCAGGTCAGCTCTAAACGCGCCCTTGTCTGTAAGAAATTCGTGCAAATTCCTGCAATATAATTTTTTGGAGCTCTTTTGCTTCAGTCTATCACTAGGGATGAATCAGGAAATGAATGAGAGAAAGGGGGCAATTCCAGCCCAACTCCACAGCAAAGAGGAAGGTCGCTGCAAAGAGGCACAACCACATAAACTTGGAAATAAAAGCCAATGGAGTCGCCAATCCTGTGTTAGTGTGTTTGGTGCACATATGTACGTCAATCCTGTGTTAGTGTGTCTAGTGCACGTATGTACGAAATCACACCAACTTAAGGGGTGTGGTTTTCCTTCTTAAGTTATTGGTCACAGGCATAAAATAGATGGAGTCAAGCAAATTAGTGGAACATGCTAAAACATAAACATACTAGATAGATAAATAGCATGCATATTCAAACATAAAACTAAACTAAAACTAAAAAAAATAAAACAAAAGCTCTAAATAGATTCAAACAACTTCAATAATCCAAATGGTGGCTCTTATGTCCCCTCTTATTGAGTGCTGGTAGAAAATGAGGATGAAACTTTAACCCACTTGCCAAGGGGCCCTTAGAACTAGGGGTTCTAAGTCCTGATGCAAGGATTACTTCTGAGCTACCTTGGCACAAAGTCTCCCTCTCTCCAATTCTGGCCAGCATAACAATGTGCTCTCATATTGTTCATCTCTTGGTGGCCTTTTATAGGAGAATTCAAATCCTCCTTCCCTCTCTTGGTAAATTGTGGATGGTGACCCAAGAGAGGAGGGTGATTCCATTGTGTGCAACATTTATTCCAATGTATGCTCCCTTGATGTCCTAAGGAGGCTTGGGCGGCTGTCCTTAGGCGGAATCAATGTCATGGAGTGTGCCTTGTGGTCCCGGAAAATGACTTCCGTCACTCCCAGGAATGCGCGCTTTTTGGAATCAATGTCATGGAGTGTGCCTTGTGGTCCCGAAAAATGACTTCCGCCACTCCTAGGAATGTGCGCTTTTTTGTGCAAAAAGCGCGCAAAGGCACATTTGAATGGTTCTTCTTATATGCAATTCGATTTTTCCTCAAACCTTAGAGATTTTTAAATACTTTCAGTTCTCTAATGTCTCTTAGCCCTGTAAATCCTTCAACCTGACATTAAATAATGTCACCTTTGCTTGTACGATTTTCCAGTGATAATAGTAAGATTGCATAAACCTGTCACCTTTACACTTGTCACTGTTGGTTGCCATGATTGTTTATAGTTGTCACCATATCTCTTCATATATCTTCATTTCACTGCCCTCCCGACCCCTCCTCCCCCTCTTCATTCCATTGAAGACACTCTTGCATGTTAGCAAAATACTTAGGTGTTTCAGGAAGCAGCTATGTTAGCAAAATATTCAGGTGTTTCAGAAAGGACCATAGTTATTGCAGAAGGTAATGGAGACAAATACCATTGGCAACCTGGAGACAAATACCGTTGGTTGCCATGATTTTTTATAGGTGCGTCCATCTCTCTTCATATCTCTTCATTCCACCTCATTCCACTGCCCTCCTGGCCCCTCTTCCTCCTCTTCATTCCATTGAAGACACTCCTCTTCCCCCTCTTCATTCCATTGAAGACACTCTTGCATGTTAGAAAAATACTCAGGTGATTCAGGAAGCAACATATTAGCAAAATATTCAGGTGTTTCAGGAAGCAGCATATTAGCAAAATATTCAAGTGTTTCAAAAAGGACCATAGTTATTGCAGAAGGTCCTGGAGACAAATTTTTGGGGTTTAAGTGGGGTTGTTCACCACTTTTTCATCACCTCCTTCGACATTTCTTCATCCCCTCCTCTGAGGACATTGTAGCTAAAGAGCCAGCAAATTAGAGGAGGTAAGCTTAACAGTGAAAAAAAAACCATGTATGCTCATGTAATCTTGCATCTTATATCCTCTCTCTGTTTTGGAGCTACATCTTATATGATGTTTGTGTTTTACATTACCATTCCAAGACTTATCCTATATTCTATATCCATTACGAGTCTCATTTCTAATTATAAGTATCTCTGCAGTACATAATCCATTGTTTTCTCATATATGTTCTTTACATGATCCATTGTTTGAAAAACAAAAAGTATCCAATCTAGGAACACATTATTTTTTGTGGTTATAATTGATATCTCACATAAACCAGAAAGAAAAGTTTTAAAGCAATTTGATTTTTCCAATCAATTAAAAATTGTTAATTGAAATACTACAGATAGATTTGATTTTGAATGACTAACTTGGTTGAAGCTTCAAGACAGAGTGAAAATTTGGTCAATGGATTGGTACATCGATTAGAAACTCACCTATTCTCTGGCTTTGACGTTCATGCTCATCCTCTCTAGCTGGTTAGAAATCCAGCTATGACGCATTGTCACGGAGAGCTTGGCGAAGGAATGTCCAATCATGACTAGACCGAGCACTTCACACAACATAAAGTGGGCCTGAACCGGATAAGCAAGGTGAGACCAGAAGTAAAAGCTTGGGTCGAGACTGCCTCGCTAACAAAAGATAAAAAAGGCTTTTAATCTGATCCCCTCTGATTCGCATGGCTCAACTTGACCAGTTGATAGGTTAAGAACGGTTGAATGTACTAATTCAAATCTTGATCAATTGTATAGGGACGCTGCAAATAGAAAATATAGTTGAAATAAGAGAAAACATTTGTTTTAGCAAGAAGTGAATGTTGAAATGTTTCAGAATTCCAAAATAAGAAAAGTCCCTTCCTTAACACAGAGAAATATTCAGAATTTCATTCACAGTGACAGAGTTTTAACATAAAAAAATTTCTATTTCATAAAAAAAACTAGTACAGATTCTTCCTCAAGAGAGGGATTACAAAATAATTTTGACTGCTGCAAACACAGTTCAAAAATTATCACTCTGTCATTCACTAAAATATATACTGCTGTATATACTCTGTTTTCCCAAAACACTCTGCTGTGTTTTTCAAACAATACACTGTTGTGCATTCACTTCTCTGTCTTTTACAAATGCACTCTGTTGTGCATAACAATTCTGCTCTGTGTAACTTAAGAATTACAACACTCTGTTTTCTGTATTAAAACAAAATATCCCAGATTGAATTTAATGTCATTCGTTGACAAAACAACCAGAAAATTCACCGCTTGAAAATTCATTTATGGCATCATTAACTTCTGTCAGCACCGCTTGGAAATGCATTGAAGTCGAATTTGACTTGGTGGCACCTAGATCTTTTCTTCCCACACTGTTGTTCTGTGTAATTAAAATTACATCTCTTTTGTTTTCTTCAGCGCTGCTGTGATTACATTTCTGGGTAATAAAACATTCACTGTTCTGTGTAATAAAACAATTACACTACATGCCTCATGGGCCTTTTAATATATATGTGTTATATATATTAAAAATAAAAAAAATAAAATTTAAAACATTAAAACAGACTTATGTTTTAAAACAAATGTCGTGTTAAAACTTTTGACCTGCGATCTTTTATTAACACATAATATGTGGGCCCCCGCTGTAGATGACGTAAGCACCTCCGAGGGGGTATGCTCCTCCGCCTGCCCTGCTTGCTGGACCCCTGCGGAATTTACTTTCCGCTTTGTCTCTCTGATGTTTGGTTATGCGGCAGTTGGAAATTAATTCCAACACTCCCCCTTAATTTCAACTGCTGGGTTTTCCTGCATACCCAAGCATTTTCTGAAATGTTCAAAGCTTTTTTGCTGAAGTGGCTTTGTGAGGATATCTGCAAATTGATCCTCTGTTCTGCAATGCTGCAAAAATATTTCTCCATTGGTAACCAATTCACGTATGAAGTGAAACTTGGTGTCAATGTGTTTAGTCCTCTTATGAAAAACAGAATTTTTAGACAATGCAGTAACTGAGCTATTGTCACAAAAGATCACTGTCCCTTTTACCTGTTCTTGACATAAGCTTCTCAACATTTTCCGCATTCAAACTGCTTGACACGCTGCTGCTGTAGCTGCCACATATTCTGCCTCTGTTGTAGATAACGCTACAATGGGTTGTTTCTTAGAAGCCCATGAAATGGCTCCTGAACCCATATGAAAAACATAACCGGAAGTGCTCTTCCGATCATCTACACTTCCAGCCCAATCACTGTCAGTGTATCCAACTAAATCTGAACTTTCTAAAGTAGTATAAACAATACCAAACCTTTTAGTACCTTTAACATACCTCAAAATTCTTTTTGCTGCTTGCCAATGTGCATCTTTTGGCTTTTCCATGAACCTGGAAATCAAACTAACAGCATGCATTATGTCCGGCCTAGTTGCAGTCAAATACATGAGGTTGCCAACTATGCTCTTGTATAAACTAGGATCAAAATCCTTGTTGTTGTCCTCTCTGCTGAGCTTTAATCCCATCACTGTGGGAGTGATTGCTGCTTTGCATTCCTGCATGTTAAATATTTCAAGCACCTCATTAACATACTTTGCTTGTGAGATAAAAATCCCATTTTCATCTTGTTCTACTTCTATTCCCAAGAAGTATCTCAACAAACCCATGTCAGTCATCTCAAATTCATCTTTCATGACTGTTTTAAAATTTTCAATAAGATAATCATCATTACCTGTGAAAATAACATCATCAACATATAAAACAACAATTAAGATTTTACCATCTTTTTCTTTGATGTAGAGGGTGGGTTCTCCTTCACACTTTTCAAAACCATTTTCCAGTAGATAAGAGTCTATTCTACTATACCACGCTCTTGGCACTTGCTTCAACCCATAAAGAGCTTTCTTCAACTTACATACTTTGTGCTCTTGGCCTTTCTTTTCATAGCCGAGAGGTTGTTCAATGTAAACCTCTTCCTTTAACACTCCATTTAGGAATGCTGACTTCACGTCCATTTGGTAAACTTTCCACTTGTTTTGTGCTGCTATGGACAACACTGCTCTCACGGTTTCCATTCTAGCAACCGGTGCGAAAGTTTCCTCATAATCTATCCCATGCTTCTGCTTATAGCCTTTGACGACAAGTCTTGCCTTGTGTCTCTCTATTTTGCCTTCATCATTACTCTTGGTCTTGTAGACCCATTTAACACCAATGACATCTTTACCTTTTGGGAGTTCAACCAAATCCCAAGTCTTGTTCCTCTCTATGGCATTTATTTCCTCATCCATAGCTTCTATCCATTTCTCATCCTTGATAGCTTCTTCGAAATGAACAGGATCATCAACATGACAATATAAAGCAAACAAAGAATTGATACCTTCATTTGTTAAATCTTGTTCATAAATTTCTTTCAAACTTCTGAATTTCTTACCTCTTTCAGTAGGTATACAAGTACTTGAAGAAGCACTTGAATTTCCTCTTTGTGATGTGCTTGGAGAAGCACTGTCATTTCTCCTCAAGGGTGTGCTTTGCTGCTCTTTTGTTGGTGTTGCAGTTTGGGGATGTATTTCAGCCAACTCATCTTCATTTTCATCATGAGATAAACAGTGTTTAACATTCACTGTTTTCTCTATGCTTCCATCCCAAGCTTCCTCTTCAATGAACTGAACGTCCCTGCTCACAAGAAACTTCTTGCTGGATGGGTTATACAACCTGTATGCCTTGGATTCCTCACTGTATCCAATGAAAATACATTTCTCCCCCTTGCTGTCCAACTTCTTCCTTAGCTGATCCGGAATGTGTGCATAAGCCACACATCCGAAAACCTTCATGTGTGTGACACTTTGCTTTGTGCCACTCCATGCCTCTTCCGACACTTTGTTCATAACTGCTTTTGTAGGGCACCTATTCAAAATATACGCTACACAATGTACAGCTTCAGCCCAATAATCATTAGGCAAATGTTTTGCCTTTAACATACTCCTCGCCATGTCCATTATGGTTCGGTTCTTCCTTTCGACTACTCCATTTTGCTGCGGAGTATATCTAGTTGTAAACTGCTTCTGAATACCATTTTCTCTACAAAAACGTAGAAAATCTTTAGAGATATACTCACCTCCTCTATCAGTCCTTAAGACTTTGATATGCAGCCCACTCTGGTTCTCAACAAGTGCTTTGAAATTGCAAAAATTTTCAAACACTTCACTTTTGTTTTTCAAAAAGTAAACCCAAGTTTTTCTTGTAAAATCATCTATGAATGTTAACACATAGTGGTTGTTCGCAAGTGATGGAGTTTGCATCGGTCCACATACACCTGAGTGGACAATCTCTAAGGGTGCTTTTGCCCTTATGCTTTTCCCGGAAGGAAAAATTTCTCTGTGTTGTTTCCCCAAGATACAACCTTCACAAAGGCTGTCCGGTTTCTCTATCAATGGTAAACCACTTACCATCCATTTTCTGTTCAACAAGTTAAGACCTCCAAAGTTGAGATGTCCAAATCTCAAGTGCCATAACCAATTATCATCATTTGGTTCGCTTTGGAAAGTTTCTTGTGCAACTGCTGCTTTCTCTTCACCATTCTTCAAATCTGCTCTCATTCTGAGAGGGAACATTATGTTCCTTGTCATCTTCACTTCAGCAATACATTGTTTGCTGGGTGGTTTATCCATGATGGTACAAACATCATTATCAAAGAAAACATTGTACCCCTTATGGACAAGCTGTCCAACACTTAAGAGGTTACACTTCATTCCTGGAACATAATAAACATCTGCTATGGATTTCTTTGCACCTAATCTTGTTAAAACATTTACATCTCCTTTTCCCATAACAGAAACTTTGCTATCAGTTCCTAGTGTGACTTGTGACTGCACACTCTCATCTAACATGGAAAACATTGCTAAGTTTCCTCTCATATGGTTACTACAACCGGAGTCTAGAAACCATAAATCCTCACTTTTTTCTTCAGCCATATTACAAGCTAAAAACAAATTATTTTGGCTGCTATTTTCTTTAGTGAAATTTGCACTAGTTCTACTTGCCATATCTTGCTGCTTCTTTCTACATTCATTAGCATAGTGACCATATTTTTTACAATGGTAACATTGGACATTGGACTTATCATACCTTTGTCCTTGAGCATTTTGCTGACCACTTTGTTGGCTGCTGCCTTGGCCTTGATGCTGATTTGGATTGCTGCCCCTTCCTTGAGCATTTGTTGGACTGTCTCTTCCACCTCTGTTTTGGCTTCTTCCTCTTCCTCTCTTGTTTCCTTTGCCTTGCCCTCTTCCTCTTCCGAAAGACATCTGGGTCTTAAAAGCATGTTCAAGAGATGAGTTTTCACTCCTACCCAATCTCTGTTCATGGGTCATCAGTGATGCATGTAGTTCATCCACTGAAAACTTTGTGAGATCCCTTGTCTCTTCTATGGTGGTGATAATCACATCAAATCTTGAGGGTAAACTTCTCAAGAGCTTTTCAACAATCCTCTTGTCTTCAAGAGTCTCTCCATGAGATCTTATTTGTGTGACCATTCCAATCACATGAGTGAAGAATGAGTCAATGTTATCTGACTCTTTCATACAGAGAGTCTCAAAGTCTCTCCTCAGCAACTGAAGTTTTGCTGTCTTCACCTTTTCCATACCCTGATAAGTTGTCTTGAGAGTTTCCCGTGCTTCTTTGGATCTGTTAGCTGCTATCCTCGGAAACACACTCTCATGCACAGCTTGATACAAGAAGAAAAGAGCCTTGGCATCTTTCTTCTTATTGCTCTTCAGCATCTCTCTTTCTGCTTGAGTTAAAACAAAAAACTTTGCTTCATTCGCTGGCTCTTCAAAGCCATCCTCAACAAATTCCCATAAGTCTTGGGAGACAAATAGTGCTCTCATAGTTATTGACCAGTAGTCATAATTTTTCCCATTAAACTGTGGGAGATGGATATTTCCCATACCCATACCAGTGCTGGCTCCAACCATTCTGCACTCTTAATTATGATTCAAAAACACTTGACTGTGTGTTTAAAATTAACTGACTGTTCTGCAACAGTAACACAAAAACTATATAGAGAAATACCTTTGGATTCTTCTTGTCTGAGTCTTCACACTGCTGGAGAAGCTGCTGCAACAAAGAACTCCTTTCCTTCAGCTTATTTGACCTTCAAATAGCCTGGACTAGCTTCGATACCATGTTGAAATGTTTCAGAATTCCAAAATAAGAAAAGTCCCTTCCTTAACACAGAGAAATATTCAGAATTTCATTCACAGTGACAGAGTTTTAACATAAAAAAATTTCTATTTCATAAAAAAAACTGTTACAGATTCTTCCTCAAGAGAGGGATTACAAAATAATTTTGACTGCTGCAAACACAGTACAAAAATTATCACTCTGTCATTCACTAAAATATATACTGCTGTATATACTCTGTTTTCCCAAAACACTCTGCTGTGTTTTTCAAACAATACACTGCTGTGCATTCACTTCTCTGTCTTTTACAAATGCACTCTGTTGTGCATAACAATTCTGCTCTGTGTAACTTAAAAATTACAACACTCTGTTTTCTGTATTAAAACAAAATATCGCAGATTGAATTTAATGCCATTCGTTGACAAAACAACCAGAAAATTCACCGCTTGAAAATTCATTTATGGCATCATTAACTTCTGCCGGCACCGCTTGGAAACGCATTGAAGTCGAATTTGACTTGGTGGCACCTAGATCTTTTCTTCCCGCACTGCTATTCTGTGTAATTAAAATTACATCTCTTTTGTTTTCTTCAGCGCTGCTGTGATTACATTTCTGGGTAATAAAACATTCACTGCTCTGTGTAATAAAACAATTACACTACATGCTTCACGGGCCTTTTAATATATATGTGTTATATTAAAACAAATAAAATTTAAAACATTAAAACAGACTTATGTTTTAAAACAAATGTCGTGTTAAAACTTTTGACCTGCGATCTTTTATTAACACATAATATGTGGACCCCGCGGCGGATGACGTAAGCACCTCCGAGGGGGTATGCTCCTCCGCCTGCCTTGCTGGATGGACCCCGCGGAATTTACTTTCCGCTTTGTCTCTCTACTGTTTGGTTATGCGGCAGTTGGAAATTAATTCCAACAGTGAAAAGTCGAAAAATAACAACTAAGATGGGCACATCTCTAGCAATACCATCAAATATAGGAGCACTTCGAAGGAAGAAAAGAGGCTAAAACGCTTCGAAGGATAATTAGTTGCCTTATGTCTTAAAGCTCTGTCTAGCTTTGTATCTTGTAAGGCTCTCAAGGGCAAGCCCAACAAAGTAAGTGATACACGCCTACTCATAAGTGGAAGGAAGCTTCCTCGTAAAAAGAGATCAACCTCCTCCATCAACAACTCCTGTAGCAGCACTAGTCGCAACTACTACTCACTCCTGCAACATCACTAATAGCAACTACTACTCACTGTGATTCCAGCGACTCAACTGATTCTTCACTTATGAAAATGAAGAAATTTAGAAGGATAGAAGCACTTTTACATAGACCAAAAATTGTTTTGGGCTTTTTACGATTAATTGCATGACTAAGAATTGCAGGAAAGCAATTTCTGAAAAATGTTTATTGCTAATCCTTTGTAATTGCATGACAAATATTTAGCGCGGCCTGCAGAAGTTGATGAGGTAACATTCAATGGGTGTAGGACGTCCAATCCACTGCATCAATTACACTGAGCGACGATGGAGTTTGAGGTTAACTGGCTGTCACCGAAAAGAAATAGGGGAGTAGTCCAAAAGTCTAGGCGGCCAAAACGTGCATGGTTAGACCAACAGGATAAGATCCTTCCACTGACTTTGGCCTCCCCACTGAGAATTAATGTCATTGTCGTTTGAAATGTTAATCAAATACATCCTCCCCTCTCATGCCCTGGTGCAAAGTCGAATTGCTAGGGCTCCACGAATCGGAAAAGAGAACCATCTAGCAATGCTAGCAACGGAAGCTAAAATGCAGAACAACAACAAAATCAAGAGTTACCGAGCAGAGATTTCCTCAATTAAACCGGTTGAGACCTAGCCTAACTATGGGGTTTGTAAGGACATAATTCTCTTACTGAAGCGATTCCTTTTTTTGTTGGCATGATGAAGCAATTGAAGGTGTTGGATCTCAGATCCAATACACTGTCTGGGGCCATTCACAAGAAGCTGGGGAACTTGACACAACTGGAGATTATGGATATGAAAGAAAATCGGTTGAGTGGATTAATATTCAAATGGTTTCTTCTCACGTTTCTAGTGCAACTAAACGTGTTACATAATTATCTGTAAGGATGGATTCCATATGGGATGCCGCTTTGAAACTTTTCCATGTCTTCGTACCTTCAGACTACGTGGAGATATCTTCCTACTGGCTAATGCATTCATATTTTTTATCATTTCCAGCTAATGCATTCATATTCTTGATCAGTTCCAGACTGAAGAGTCGAAACCAAGCTGCCAAGTTTGTAGCGTCTTTTAGACTTTTGTGGTTTTTATTATTGCATGGCTAGTGATGGCTCTAAAGTCGTATTGACTTTCTACCATTTGTAAGAAATTGTATATGCTATGTGAAGATTGCTTTAGGTTGCTGCATGTAAAAACTAGAACATGTCATAAATGTGTTGTTATTTCCAGGCATCACACTCTCGTCTATCTATGGATGCTCTCAAATAATGTTTACTTATTTTTGAGATTGAACTACTTGACTTCCTATCAATAAATTTGTTTCCTTTTTGGGTAGTGAATCACATAATTATTCATTTTACTTCCTACTCCTTCACAGTTCTTACAACCATTGTGGTGATGTTTATAATATCAAATAACACCATGTTTACAAAAATAAAAACTCTGGTTAATGTCAACCAATTTACTTACTGTAGAGAGTGTATTGTTTTAGGTTGTAGACAATTGCAAAAAAAAAATGAACTTTGCTCACTCATTGTATATTATCGGTCAGAGATATCAACTATTTCCTCCTACTAATACGATGGAGGATATCAATACACAATTAGATGCAGGTCAATTCTACTCATTCTGTACTATTTCTCCAACGTTAAGCCTGAGCATCTCCAATATTTACTGGCATAGATAAAGATGGATTGTAGCATCTCCAATATTTACGGGCATAGATAAAGATGGATTGTACACTAAAGGGCTGCAAAAACAAGAAAAGCATTTACATAGCATCGAAACAAATCAACAATGGAGAAAGTGTGTTTATGGTATTGTAAATATAAGTTGTTTGGAGTTTAAGGCATTTAATGGGCGAGAATCTATCATTATTCCAACCACTATTCTAGGTTTTTTATTTTTTTGGTTTTCAGTTCTGTTTACTAAGACTCGCAGAAATAAATTGTAAGAATAATGAGTGCGTTCTCCCTCTTAAATACGTGCCTTATAAATACATGTCTTCCTGATAATTTTCATCTATCTATTTATTTCCCTGTAAATATTCCTCCTTGTGGAAATGTTCTTCCTTGTTCACCTGATAGTTTACAATATATTTGTAAAATATTGACAATCAATCAGAAAGTTGGTGGTCTGGACTGTAACTAAAAACACAACGAAATGTAAGTCAAAAACACAACATTCGTTTACAATATATTTGTAAAATATTGACAATCAATCAGAAAGTTGGTGGTCTGGACTGTAACTAAAAACACAACGAACTGTAACTCAAAAACACAACATTCGTTTAAATTGATTATAAATCTTTACTATCAAAACCTACCCACCTATAATCAAATATGACGAGTTTTATAACCCACCTATATTTTAACATGGTGATTGTGAAACTATATCTTAAATTCTTAATACAATGTTTGGTGTCACAATACTAACCAACCTTATGTATGATTACATCCTGCAATGACCAGAAGTTAAAATGCAAAGTACCGGTAGTTTCCATTCTATTCAAACCTGATAGGCATCAAAATTTTCGAAATCTTAATCCCAGAGGAGCTAAATAAATCAATCAAATCCATGAACGCCACCAGTCTTTGACCAATCCCAAAAAACCAAAACTGCATGATGTGGTCTTCCAATTATGTATGCAATCAACTACTCTCATAGGAAAGACTTTGCCCATTGAATTTCTATGAATTTTAAAGCTCATTAACAAAGGACTAGAAATTTGATATCTCATTAGTAAAGGGCTAGCTAAAGAAATATAGTCCAATAAAGGCCACTAGTCTAGCCCATCAAAAAAAAACCAGTACTGTATAATGAGCAGTGTTGAGGGATGAAATATGTGCATCCCTTTCTGGAATTTACTGATGAGAATATACAGAGACAGATTGTCTTGGAAAGAAGATGGGAGAGTGAACTGAAAATACTAACAGGATTCTATCAAGCACCGGAATTTTTCCATCTGATGATTTTCCAGTGCCATGAAGACGTTCAATCCTTCTTTATCAGGATTGGGAAGCAGCAACACAAAATCCATCCAGCTGTTTATCACCGGCCCGGCGTACAATGGCTTCCCCCATGGATACTCAATTTCCTCAAATCCCAATCTCTTCCACGGGGAAATGACGATGCTCCTGTCCGAACAGGGGACCCCTTTGTACACTTCCAGCCAATCTATTGCAGAGCGAACGTATTCATCCGTCACTCTGCCTATGCCCTCCTGGACTCTCTGCACGCACCAGCCGAGCGATGCCTCTTTCAGCTCCTTGGCCGTTGCTCGAGCATACCCTGGAAACACCGCGTTGCCCGCGAATTCCCTGGGCAACGGTGGATTCATCCTCGATCTTATGTCCACTGCAAATAACACTGTTCAGGTTTTCTCCAAGGGGCTCTCCACTGCAATAGCGTGGGCTTGCCATAGGTGTGCTGTGAGAACCTCGAAGCTGGTTCATTGCTGCCCGGCCTTCCTTTTGAGACGGCCCAGCATTTTTTCGGAGATGGGAAACAGCTTGCACGAAAGTTTGGACCAAGATTTGGGCTCCGACTGGCTAGGGTTTGGCATGTTCGAAAATTTTGTGAATTCCAGGTGCTTGTACTTTATGTGAAGAGGGTTTCTTGCCTTCTGACGGCTGCGATCCGGCTGGGGAACTACGGCTAGGCTTTCTCCTCTGGCTACGGACGCTAAATTTCTCATAAAATCCACAGCTGAGAATCCATCCAACAGGGTGTGATTCATTCCCAGCCCGATGGCAAAGCTTCCTTATCTGCCAAAGATTTATCGATAGCTTTTATCAAACCCTCAACAAGATTGAGTGGGCATATGGCACCAGTTAAAAAAAGCTTGAACCAAAACACATACGTGAGCAGTTTAATACTTTTTCTCCAGAATAGACTTATACAAATTGTATTTTTGGTAAGATTGAATTTATGTTGTTCAAAAGAGTGAATTTATGTGGTTTAAAATGTATTTTTGTATGTTTGAATGGATTCAGAAATTGAAAATTTTAAAATATTTGATGTAAATTATATTAGTAAATTTAATATTTTTTATGAATTTGTCAGATTAATCACATTATTAGGGTCAAAGTTTTGAACTATCTAATATGGTTCATAGTCAACTTTGTCCTGATGAACCACATTAAATGGTTAGAAATTTCTACCCTAATTTAATAATGTAATTAATTGAAAAAACTCATCTACAACATTATCTATCACAGAAATCTGAAAAACTCATTTACAACATTATATATCACAAAAGTCTAAAATCAATAAAACTTAAAATTCTAAAAACTCCTTGCAAATTAAAACCCTTAAAACACTCAAATTGAAAACCTTGAAACACTCCATATAAAATACATCACTAAAACTTAAAATTCTTAAAATTCGTTACCAAATTTTAACCAAAACTCACTAAAACTTAAAATTCTAAAAATTTCTTCCCAAATTTTAACCAAAATTAATCCGAATAGTTGCCTTGGAAAAGGACAACAGCGTCTGAAAGATAACAGAGCTGAGAGCAGTAAACATTAGACGTTTTTGACATTTTCACCAGAATAGCTTTGTAAGAAAAAAATATCTTATTTGAGATTGGGTTGTTAAATATGGGAATCTCTGTCCCAACCAATAAGTTACACAGACTGATGAGTGATCATATAACATCAAAGCATTTTACATTTTCAAAGTACTTCAGCAAAAACTCATAATGAGCAAAGATAGTGATGTAATGGTTGTAACTAAGTTATGGTCTTAGTGTAGTCACCTATGCATCGTTTTCTCAAACCATCTTTGCTGTACCTTCCATTAAATTGTCTTAAAATGCTGAATCCTGGGATGTGCAAGTTTGATATAGAATTAATAACCTACTTGTGTAATTAGGACAAGCCCGTATAATTCATGGTTTCTC
The DNA here is from genome assembly GCA_034641835.2 of Pinus albicaulis. Lineage (NCBI taxonomy): Eukaryota > Viridiplantae > Streptophyta > Pinopsida > Pinales > Pinaceae > Pinus > Pinus albicaulis. The sequence goes on along the minus strand of CM076578.1, from coordinate 746,189,307 downwards.
AGTATACTATTAATCCAGCCACTAAGTCATAGGGGTCTGATGGACTGATCATATGACATCAAAAAAATTTACATCTTGTGTTAACATTTTCAGAGAATTTAAAGCAAAAGATCAAAAGAACATGACTTAGTTATCACCCTTACTTTTTTTTTTTGTTAATATTGTCAAAGAATTTAAAGCGAAAAATCATAAGAAACAACAAAGATGGTGATGTCATGGTGATAACTAAGTAACAAATCATAGGAAACAAAGATAGTGATGTGTTAACATTGTTAAAGAGTTTATAGCAAAAACTATAAGAAACAAACAAAGATGGTAATTGAAGAAATCTCCCAATTATTCAGTGTTATAAAACAATGGATAACAAAGTCATGGTCTTTGTCTACTCATCGGTATCCAATATTGACAGTTCCCATCAAGAGTCGGCCCTGTTTCTGGTTTTTCATGTTCATGCTCCTTTCAGATTGTCAAAACATGGGGTTGTATATTTTGAATTCAAATATGGCCATTTATATGAACCTATGAAGACAAGATATGCATCTCTAAGTTCACAACTATACATCAAATACAGGCTTGGATGAAGTTGTATGAAATGCAAGTTTAGGTGGGCTCTTTAGATGAGACTCTGTCAGTATTCAATACGTCCTGTAAAATACATAAAGACGCCCAACAACTCCATTTAGACTGGAAAATGCATTTATATACTCCCTGGATTGTAAAATGTACTTCTGTGCCATAAATTAATTTAATTTATCTGAAGTATCCAAAGCAATAAATAACAAATATTTATGTATTGAGCTCAATCATTCAACAATATGGAAGAAAATAGATGGAGAGTTGAGTGTGCCTGGAAAGCAATAAGCAAGCAAAATGTCTGAGAAACTTCCATAGCCTGCTAAGACAGCGTTAGAATGATACATATCTTAATTGCTTATTAGATATTTTAACTTGCACACAATGATTGTTGAGGGATGTTTTGCATTCTAATTCAAGATGCTTGAAGAAATAGTCACACATAATTTTTATTTATGTTGGACCTCATTTTAGCCTTAACATGTTATTCCATCCATTAAGAAGCAAAGTGCTCTGCAGTATGGTGAATGAAGATAAATTTTCATAATTGTTTTAAATAGATATATAAACTTAATGCATATTGATAGTTTCTGAGATCTTTGGACGCTGAATAAAAATGATTATACATTGTTGCTTACATTTAACTTTATCTACATATTACTCTCATAGATTTTATTTTCTTTTCAGAGAAAGAAAATGTTATACAGTCTAGGTAAATATAGATTTTCACATCTATCTTCTCTGCAAGGGGCAGCATATATATATATATATAGATAATCAACTTTTATAATTCAGTGGGTTAGTTCAATCACTTTCAACTTCTAATAATCTTTTTCAACACAAAGTCCAATTGAGTTACCATATTTACTGGATTTTGAGTGTATTTTTTATTTTTTTCTAAATAATTATTAAAGTCTGGGTGAAAATAAAATTTATACTGTACTCCTGATGATGGACTCACTTAGGAAGTCCGAAACATTGGGTTATTAAAAGAACTCAGAAACAAGTTATTCCTCTCTTCTATAAATCTATTTCACCTGTATGGATTCTCTTTTTAAATTTATACTGATAATTATATTAAGGTCTAGCTGCAAAAGGTATTCAAAGATCCCGGTTAGATAAAGTAAAGTGCATGTCATGAATTTTGAATGAATTTGACAGTACACATATACCCTTTAGTGTACAAAACTTATTTATAAGTTACACTGGGAAGTGCATGTAGTATGTCATCAAAGATTTGGACACAATACACCCATGAGAGTAACCCAAATTAACCACCCAAAAAATGTGCTATTACTTCAACCATTTTCAAAATTATTCACACCTATTTCAAAAATATATATAAATAATTATATTTTCAAAAATATTTTAATTATTTTACAAAAATATGTTTATAAATATCTTGATAATAATTATTATGATTAATTCATAATATTGTAATTTATCCCAAAGACATTTATCTATTCTAGATAAATTAGCTATAAGAAAATATGTGTTTTAATTGAGTTTCTGTTTTCAAAGCCTATATATATAATTGAAATTCAATAAAACATATTGAAATTATAAATTTAAGATGGTGTAATTTGTATATTAAAAAAACATTTTAAAATTTTTTCAGGGTAATGAATTATTTATACAATTAAAATGCACAGGATAATGAATTAATTATACAATTTAAAATGCATTTTAAATTACATCTAGGCATTGTAAACAACAACTAAGTTATGAGTGACTTTGGGTTTTTAAATTACTCCTTTTTGTTTTGGGTGACTTTGGGTGACTTTCTGTATGGAAATATATTTGTCTATAATTTAGCTAAAATAATTTTATATCTATTTGCAAAAAGAGTTTAAGTTGAAGGGTAATTGTATGAAGTTGTTTTTTGGATTTATCACATCATTAAGATTTGGTAGACATTTCAAATCATTTAATGTGGTTCATCTTTTGGATTAATCACATCATTAAGATTTTGATAAATGTTTCAAACCATTTAATGTGATTCATTCTCAGCACAAAGATGAAAAATTCAATCTGTCAATAAATTTAAATGGCAGAGATGCATGTGAGTGCAACTGCTAACTCTAGACCCTATATGCATCTCCATTGTTTAAACTTATGGATAGATTGATTTTTTTACCTTTATTATATAAATAACCCACATTAGATGAATTTCAATAATGTGACTAATCTGAAAAACAACTTCACTATCATACCTATTTCCAAAAAAATTCAATGAAAACTTCTATGCATACTTTCAAATGGGTTCTACACCTATTTCCGAAAATATCTAAGAATCCTTGGGCACTTTGCAATGAACTGTACACCTGACCTGACTGTATGCTTTTTAAACTAATCCCACGGTTTAAACTTCATCGTAGAAGTCTGCCATAATAAAATTCCATATCAATGTTCAGAATAAGTAAGTAAATATATCACCATACTGAAACAAATATACACACACCTGCAAGAATAAAAGGGGCAAATCTTGGAGCTTTTCCGCTCCATACTCTTCCAAAATGAGTTGTGCAAACGCTGGGTTTGGATATGCGATATCTGGTAACTGATTCAATGTCAACTCACTCATGGCAGCAGCGAAAAGTGCCCCTCCACCATTACAGTCGATTTGAAGCCGACCCTCCTTGGAATTGAGCTCAAGTCTAGCCGCCATGTAGTCATAAGAAACCAACAATTTACACAGAGCACTGGCAACTATCTGAGCGACGTCGGCCTCCATTCCTTTACCGAAGCAATGGAGGGTCTCCACAGTGAACACCAAATTCTGGTCGAAGTTAGAGAGGAAAAAGGATCGTCTTTCAGTTTGTTCAGCAGGAAATACAAGGAACGGCTTCTCCACTTTGATTTTGAGGTCTAAAACTTGATCCCATGATTTTATTTCCTCCATTGAAATTAAACTCAGAATGCAAACCCAGATTCTCAGTGATCTGAGATTTGGTTTTCTTGGGAGACTTAACAATGGCTGGGATGCGCGTCCCGAGGCCTGCTGTGATACTTTCGATGAGATTTCTACTTGTCGGTGACAATTGAGAAGTGATTGCGAAGCTTTCATATTAATTGGCGTGTGGTCGTTGATAATATTAAAGTGTGAGCTGCCCGTAATCATGGAAGCCAAAGTGCAGGTAAGGTTTCGGAAATCCATTAAATGGCCTTGCCCGTGATAGTGCAGCTTAACTGTGAATGCGTTTTATGGGCATTGATTTAGTAGTAGGTATGGGAGGTGACGATAATTTCCTTTCTGTAACATATGCGATAAAGAATGAGGTAGCACAGGGATACATATTTTCAGGCTATATTCTCATTAATGCTTCAAAATGAGTTCATGCAGTTTGAGCTTGAGGTATGAAGATTAATAAAGGCCCTAGTCTTAAAGCAAAACCCTACAAAATAGTTTTGAGAGTAATAGAAATTTTTGAACATTATAATAAAATTTGGCAGATATTTTTGAAAATTTAGATTGAGAATTTTCTATGTTTATAAAGTTTTTGATGTGCTGAATTTATTTTCATCATAAAAAAAATCATTCAAATATTTTAGTATTTTGATTTTTTGAAAAAAAAAACAAAAAAATTAATATTTAAAAAAAAAAGTATGAGTATATTAGACAATCAAACTAAAACTATTAAATTGAAAAACAAATTTTAATCTTGGCACCAGGACCAATGTTAATTTTGGAAATACCTTCAATGTATTGTGAGGAAAAAAATAAATAATAAATAAATATATCTTTAAAAAATGGTTGTAGTTTCATTATATTATTTTAGTTTTCATATATTTATAGCCAAATTTATTTATAATAGAAATTTTTTGAAATCATAATTTTGATATGTGAATTTTATATCATTAAAAAATTAATAAATATATTAATTTAAAAAATTAAAATTATACTTAAATAATATAAAATGAAATATTTTTAATTATTTTTAATTATAAAAAAAATATTATTATAATTTTAAATGATTAATATAATTGAAATTTATTTATATTTTAAAATAAAATTTATTTATTTATTAACTCAAATTTATATCTTATCATTATATGTATTGTTTTATTAATCACCCATGAGCTTTGTTAATAAGCATCATATCATTGTACTTTAAAAATACCATGAAAATCGAGTAGAATATGAATTATTAAATCATTAGAGGATAATGCATAATGTTTCTACCAAGCATATATTACAAATTGTTTTTTCAAGGTCAATCTTTTTTAAGGTTTTTTTTAGGTATAATGTTTATAGATGTTTAGGATTGTATAAATGAAAATCTTTTTTTCTTAAATTATTTTTTTTTTTTAAGTTTTGTGATGCATGGTAGTTCTCTTCATATGTAACTTATTATAAGTAGCATATCACTAAGATAAAAGTGTAACTATATTAACTATACTAAGTATCATATCACTAGGACAAAAGTGTAAATATACTTCATGTATTGTACACAAAGTGTAACTATATTTTATGTGTTGTACACAAGAAACATTCTTATTTATCAATGTCTTTATGAGCACAACTACTTGCGTCAAAGTTCATTTTTAAAGGGAATGTCAATTTAATAGTTAGTACAAATACTCTCCAATCTGATATCGAGATCAAGAGATTTGCCTTGTCCAATCACATATATTGTGGGGAGTTTTAAAATCAATTTGTAATGACATTTTTCAAAATGCAATAGTTTGTCACACAAAATTTGAGTCAAAACTTTTTGGAAAGATATAGTTTGTTAGCATTTTTTTCATTTTAAAATTTAAACAAATATATTCATGTGTCAGATATGAAGTTTAGAAAACTAATTTTTATATTTCTAAATTTTTATTTGAAAATCAAAATCTACTCATCACTTGTGAACCAAGCCCACTTCACATTTAACTATTTATTGTTTATCAAAACACCCCAATTCAAACCTAATCTCAAACTTTGTTTGCCATCAAACTCCTCAAACTTCCACAAAGAATAATGTTGGTTGAAGTTTTTAGGTAGAAGAATGCCTAAGCTATAGGGAAAAGAAAACTCAGAAAGCAATATATCCACACAACATTGAGGAAGTTATGTAACAACCAAGGGAAAAACAAAAAATACCTAGAACTACTTCTTAGGTTACATGTCTTAATTTGTAAAGTTTGCAACCTATAATTCTTAACCATCTCTCTCCTTCTATAATTATTAAGGGCAACCTTAACTCAAGTGACCAAACATCTTAAATGAAAGGCCAAAAAAGGCTACCAAAAACATCCAAAGGCCTATAAATGTTTTGAGGACATGGAAGAGATTGAATTGCATAGATATATTCCCCTTAACTAACATATAAGTCTACTTATGTAATGTTTTGTGGTTTCATTGACCGTTATAGAATTAGAAACACTACTAAAACATCGAAAAATATTTCTTTATAACAAGTTAAATAACAATATTTTGTTGGATTTTATTTAGCTTCATGAATGTGATCAACATGAGTAGTCTTTTGATTTATTTCCCCAATTTTTGCTTAATATACTAGTGATATTATCCAGCTTAGAAATTAGCCTAGGTATTACTTGACTTTAACTATAATATGCTTAGAGTGCCCAATATCTATGCCTCCAATTATGTAGTTAAGAGGAGATTTTTTTGGAGGTGAACAGAAGACAAACTTCTAAAAAACATTAATTGATTTATGTAATTTCAACATCATAAAATTTAAATAATAAAGAGTGGCTTCTTAATCCTCTTCCATGTTGCAAATGGGAGAAGGAATCATGGCTCTCAAAACCATTTTTTCCATTAAATGTAGTGGGACTATGTGAATCAAGTAATTACAGGTGCACTTTTGTTTGATTATTAACTAAGGAAAGTTGTGCATGCTAACATTTCATTACTCATTTCATATTGCTATAAATTGTCACATTAATATCCCAAGACTAAGGGGGCACTTAAGATAAATACATCAATAGAATAATTCAATCACTCAATCTCCATTATTCCTAGTAAGTGGTTAAGATTACAAAGAAATAGTGATGGTCAAAAGGAGCAATAAAAGCCATTCACTACAAGGAAAAGACCCTCTAACACATGTTTTTGAGGAACCCCTTATAAAAATACCCCAGACGTTCGTTTCTAGTGGAGGTTACTAGAGGAGGTTGGTAGGCAGAGTTTTTTTGCGGATGTATTTCATCTGGTGCACTTATCACCGTAAAACGCACCAGTGCGTTCAACACGAGAAAGCCAGGTGTGCACAAAACATTGACACACCAGACACTGTGCGCTCCATACACACCCACCCAATGCGTTGTATTTCTATAGCGCACCGATGCGCCCTTAAAACCCCGTGCACCGGAACAGTGTTAAGTAAAAAAAAAATTATGGCTAAAAAATGGCACAAAACATTGGCACACCGGACATTGTGTGCTCCGTACATACCTACCTGGTGCATTGTATTTCTGTAGTGCACCGGTTCTTTACAACACTTCTGCACCGGTGCCTCATAAAAAGCACACGAAAACAAAACCGCCTGGTGCGGAATGAATAAAATGCACCGGTGCGCCCATAAACCCCGCGCACCGAAACAGGGTTAAATAAAAAAAAATTACGACCAAAAAAATGCATAAAACATTAGCACACTGGACACCGTGTGCTTCGTACACACCTACCCGGTGCATTTTATCACTGTAGCACACCAGTGCTTTACACAACGTCCGTACCGGTGCCTCATAAAAAGTGCACGAAGACAGAAACCGCCCGGTGTGGAATGAAGAAAACGCACCAGTGCGTCCATAAAACCCCGCGCACTGGAACGGAGTTGAAAAAAAAATACGGCCAAAAAACTGCACAAAGCATTGGCACACCAAACACCGTGCGCTCCGTACACACCCACGCAGTGCGTTGTATTACTGTAGTGCACCGGTGCTTTATAAAACATTGGTACTGGTGCCTCATAAAAAGCGCGCGAAAACAGAAACCGCTCGATGCAGAATGAAGAAAACGCACCATTGCCCCCATGAAATCCCGCGCACCAGAACAGGGTTAAACAAAAAAAAAATGCGGCCAAAAAATTGCATTTTTCACTTTTGTCAGTGCTACAGAGCTCTCAAGCACCGATGCAATTTAGCCTTGTCTAAGCCGCCCTAACATCGGTGCTCCCATTGAACTCATTACACGCATTGTTGTTGTGCATTGCCCACCAATCTCCAGCTTGAATTTTGCAAAACAGTGGACAAATTTTCTTTTGCAAATTCTACAGCCAATATGCCTCCTCGACGGGCAAATATACAGGTATTTTTCTTGTTTTTCCATAATTAAGCCTTTTAGTGGATTAGAATTTCAAATAACCTTAAAATTAACTATTTAAAAGAAAAATAATAATTGTCACACGGTGCGCTCGAGCCATTCGGCTCGCACTGGTTTGCGGTGCTGCCTATAAATTTACAGGGCACACAACAACTGGTGCTAATGGTATCCACACTAGTTCCAGGGTGGTACCGATAGGTGCACCATGTTATTTAAAAAAAAAAAAAAAAAGTGTGGTGCGGTCGTTTACCAGGTCGCACCGTTGACAATGTGGAATAGCGACAACATGGTGCATTGACTAAATTATCCACATCAGGGTAGGTAATGTTGTCAATGCACCACATAATGCATTTCGACATTATCAACGGTTCGCCTTGGTAAACCGATGCTAACGGTATCCGCACCATTTTTGGGGCGGTACTAAAGGCGCACCGTGTTATTTTAATTTTTTTTTAAAAGTGCAGTGCGGTCAATTACCCGGCCGCACCGTTAACCTAGTGGAATAGCGGCGACGTGGTGCATTGACCAAAATAGTAGCCCGGGGACGACTATTTTTGTCAGCGCACAAATTTTCATATTTCTCCTGCGTCAATGGTTTGGCCTTGTAAAATACTGCACCATTCACTATTTCATGATGGCAGGAGGCCGGTCCGCTGACTTAACTATATGCCCCGGGGCTTATAGTTTAGTCAGCGCATCGTCCTACCGACACTGTACATAGTCAATGGTGCGCTAAAAAATTTTCTGGAGCACCGCCTCCGGTGCGTTGAATATTATTAGGTGCACCGACATCGGTGCACTCCATAGAAAGACGTACCAGGACCGATGTGTGACTATGTTTTTGGCACACCAACTGTTTTTTTATTTTATTTTCAAAAAAAAAAATTATATGTATATTTCTAAATACATGCCTCATTTAATAAAAAAATTGTGTTTAATATGTCAATCATTCAGATACGTGAAAGGAGAGAAGAGGGGGAACAACAACAGCAACAGGCAGAGCAGTATAACATGGTTCCCCTGTGGGAGGCACGAGAGAGGGAGAGAGATGGGTACCCTCGCCCTATTACAGCAGCTACGCAGGTAGGCCTCCTCAAGTTCTATCACGAGGCTACTTCCCTAAAGGGCCATATTTTGTTTTTGAGACATCTTATCCGAAGGTGGAATGCCCAACAACAGGCTTTCTGGGTTAGTATCAGCTAGTGGTACACGCCCATTAAGGAGGATATATATTTCATTACAGGGCTATCGAGGAGAGGAGTGGATTTTCCCTTGTTCCCAGAGGTTCCAATTGGTTGTGTAGCAGGGATTCAGTTAGTTTACTCCCATAGATACATTGGAGCAAATGTACTGTCTCCTGTAGAGTTTTGGGTTGCTAGAGGTTAGTTATGTATTGGTGCATTTGGTAGTGAGGAGGTGCAGTGTCTCTCACTTATCATTTTGACCATTTCACACAACACCAGTGATGGGCAACGCATTAGTTGCTCGCTTCTATATTATGTTGATTCTTTAGTACAAGAGCCACGAATTGTCAGGTGGTCTGCCATTTTTTTGTGGCAGTTCTGTATAGCCTTAGATAGATGTCATGCTCATGCACAAGGGAGGGTGGACTTCCCTTTTTCTTCAGAGCTTTTTTGAATATTTTTTGAGAGGTTTCTAGAGATGAGGCCTAATTTTCTTCAGCAGCCTCATAGGCCGAAGTTTGAGGCACGTATGCACATGTTGGGGCAGATGATGCCCAAGAGAGACAAGACTCTGTTTCCAATGAGTATATCGCATGATGCATTGGAGTTGATAGCTAGTGTTGATGAGCATCCCTTCGTTATGGTCCCCTGTCCTTGCACAGGTTTGGATTGGCGAGGGTGTGCCAACATCCTTTTCATAGCGGATGATCTGCCAGATGATAGAGATAATATTACTATTTTATATATTTAAATTTATTCTAGCATGTTGTTTAACTTGTTTTTATTAAATTGTGTAATGAAATTGTCTAATTATTGTTGTATACTTGTATATATTTTGCAGACCTTGGCTCTTTTGATGGCGACGACATGCCAGCATCACCACATGATCCAGGTGTGGATCCTGATGATGATTAGGGCATGCCAGATGCCGAGGATCATCAGGAGGCCGATGTAGAGAGACCTGCTCCTGCTGGTGCGCCGGTATCACCTTTTGCTAGGCGTGGTCGACTTGATGATAGATACAAGATGGAGTTGGGTGACCAACTCAGTGCATTGATTTCTGAGGCGGGCATCGGTCCCGCTCATTACAGAGACATACAGGTCGATGATAGGCTATTATAGATGTGGAGAGGCATGTCGCATGACATGTACAGCTTGATGCGACATGTTGTTGGAGTTATGACAGCTGTTACGCAATTGAGGAGGATTGTTGCACGTTATAGGCATGGTTGAACCGCAACACGTGATGGATAGTTCGCGAGCAACGACTCATCATCTCATGATCATTCACCTCTCGTCGTGCTAGATGAGCATGAGCCTCCACTAGCATCTAGCAGTAGTCATCATGGAGATGAGGTTGGACCATCGGCCACGTCCAGTCAGCAACCTGCAACATCCATTAGTACTCATGATCATGAGCAAGCTAGACCATCGACCATCAAGGCTGCACCATTGACTGAGTAGGCCTCCACTAGTACTGATATTGATGTTGTACTACCACGAGCTGATCCATGACATTTATATTACAGTTATATATTTTTAACATTATTTGGTTATATATATATATATATATATATATATATATATATATATATATATATATATATATATATATATATATATGGTCGGCGTATTTATGGGGCGTTCATGTTGCAGTTGTACTTAATTTACATGTCGGTGATCATCATGATGTGTATATTGTTAGGTCATGCTAGATATGTTCATTTAATGTGCAACTTGCAGATAGATGTGTATGTGATAGGATGAGTTATTTGACATGAGATGTATATTTGATGTTTGTGTTGTGATGATATTAATATAAATGCTAATTGTGTTTTGTTAGATGATCATGATCATGATGATGTTAGCGATTTTGAATCTGTTTTTTAGTCAAATATGATGTTTGTATGATGGTTATCATGAACATGATGTTTATTTAGTAATTTAATATTAAATGATCATAATATTGTAAAATTGTAATATTTATAATTCTAATAAAATGTAAAATTCTAAAATTGTAATTGTAATGGTATATATGTAAATTTGTAAAATTGTAATTTTTTAATTTCTAAAATTGTAATTGTATATATGTAAAATTCTAAAATTGTAATTACAATTGTAATTGTACGTGAAATTGTAAAATTGTAATTGTAATTCTAATTCTAATTCTAAGTAAAATATTTGTAAAATTTTAATTGTATCACTGTGAATTGATTGTAACTGTAAAATTATAATTGTATGTAAAATTCTAAAATTGTAATTGTAATCGTATGTGAAATTGTAAAATTGTAATTGTAATTCTAATTCTAATTCTAATTTTAATTGTAATTGTATGTAAAATATTTGTAAAATTTTATTTGTATTAATGTGAAATGAATTTATTAAAATTTTTAAATTTGTAAATTTGTAAATTTTAAATAATTGTAAAATAATAAATCTAGAATAATATGAATTATTGTAACATAATAAAGTTTAGAAAATAATGCAAATAAATTCATGTACTTTAGAATTATCATTATTTTATTATGATCTTAGATACAAAAAAGAACTAATTTATACAGTACGCCATTGTTTTTGAGATCAACATAATTACAAATTATCAAGTGAATTATTGATTTTAACATTAACACAATGAAAATTACCAATTAATTTAAAATACATATTATAATGTTTCGAAAAACCCATCTTAAAAAGTATAAATATTTATAAAATAACACATGTACCATATCACTCTCGATTCTCATGATCACCCTCATTATCTTCCAGCTCACATGGCATGATAGAACTATCGTTCTCAAAAATATGTTTTGATCTAGGGTCATGTGTCAATACGAACCACCAATCCCTATCCAACACATCTGGGTAAAAAAAACACCCGGTTGCAGTGTTTGGGGAAAACATAGGGCTCCTTAGCTTCATCCCACATCTTTGTAGAGTTGATACATATCAGCCTACTATCACGATGTTCCTTTACATTATTCCAATCAAAGGTGTCCCACCACTTGCACCTAAAAATAACACATTGGAAAGAAGAGAAATCCACTTCAATGATATCTTGTATCTTTTCGACGTAACCTAATGTCTCGCATACTAGGTTTTGATCATGGTGGCTAGATCAACTAGATTGATCGAACTCAACTTCCACTCCAAAGGCTTGTGTGATGTTTCCAGCATCGACATTTTCTGTGCAAAAATGGTCTACATATGCCCACATAGATGGGAACAAATTCACCTATTATAAAAAGTTAAAAAATCATAGTGTCATGTGTCCTATAATAACCCAACTGTTAAAATATGAAATGTAGATGTCTTAATATAACTTTCAAATTTACATATAAATTAGAAAGATTATTACCGAGTTGCTACACCCAATCGCTACGTTTAGTGCATCCTCTTCAGCACGCGGATAACGACTGATTGCATAGTATTTCTCTCTGACTTGGTCATCAAGCCAACTGTTGGGGCATATTTTTGGCACATCTTCTTTTAAATGATTGGGATAAGGCACACTTATACCATTAAACCATTTGAATTCTTTCCTGTCACTGTCCCATTTCATCCTCTTTTGTTCGTACAATGCGACCCACGGTTGTGTTGCTTCAGAATTGTAAAGAACGAATTTATTAATTGCTTCAATTTCTTCATTTGATGATGAAATAAAACCAACATTACATAGTACTTAGAGATGAAAATATACATTATATCGAAGTTCAACATGAATATTAATTACTTTTTTTAAATTTGAAAAATTATAAGTCGCTTACTCTTTATCAAGCGCTTTTTTCCACTCATTTGGAGCAACCCCCCTTCTCTTTTGTCTTCATCCCTTTCATCATCCAAAATCACCACACCTAGTCTGTTGTCGATCTGCTTCATGTACTCACTGGCATAATAGAAATACTTATACGATATGTACCCCTCTGCCATAAATCCCTCGGGTTTTTCCCTTTCTCTAAAAAAACCTTTCAATTTCTTCATGTACCTCTCTAAGAATAACATCCAACGACAAGAAACCACCATAACTAATTCAACCTCATCTACCAGGTGGATTAGAAGATGAACCTGTAAGTCCATGAAACTCGTCGGCAGTTCCTTCTCAAACATACAAACAATCTCAACTATCTCTTGACACCACCGTGGAATGCTAGCCACATGAATCTCCTTTGACGTGATCCAACGTAAAAATGTAGATAATTTAGATATGGCACGTCCTAGGTCTTAAGGGAATTCATTTTTCACACACCCACACATGAACAAAGGATAATGACACTGCAAAATTATAAACACATGCAATAATATACAAAATTAGTTATGTTTTATGATCCCCCCATGGGATAAAATTTATTAATATAACAAATAACAAAATTATGCTTTTGAAATTATACGTACTCTCAAAATATTCAAATGGTCATGCAATTTCAACCCCGACAAATGGTCATCCACGGTGAAGCAGTGCCGTAGTGAAGACCCGTATGAAGTTGGCACCCTCACACCCATTATAACTTCCTTTGCCAAAGAAATATCATCTTTTTTTAAAATCCATGGGACATCACCTTCTTTGAAAAGCCATGAATTAGAGGGACCAGCGCCTGCCTCTGATCCTGTACTTCCTAATCGTCTTGGCCAATGTTTCTTTTTAGTTTTTGAAGCAATAAGATCTTTCTTAACAACCAATGTGTCACTTTTTTTCGATGATATGTGCCTCCATAAAGAATATGAAACATTTTTAAATATATGCATGGGATCTAATAAGTGGGTAATCTTAAGATGCTCCAAATATGGGAGGTCATAAAAGATAGATTTCCTTTTCATCCCAATGGGAAATTTATCAACATAGGTGTCGAAGAAATCTGGATCATCGAACATAGGCTCCAAATTTGAATCGAACATTTATATGAAATCTTTCTCCTTCTCTCTCTCTCATATGCTCTAAGCCATTCAACTGGTGTCATTATTGGAGGCCTTTGGGTTCTCTCTACTTTACCATTGAAATTAGATGTTTCTCTTATGTAAGGGTGTTCTTTTGGTAGGAATACCCTGGAGAAATCATACACTGGCTTTCGTAGGTCCTTGGACCATCTAGCTTACAAAGAAGGTCCACAACATTTACATCCAAAATACCCTTTTGTTTCAAGACCTACGAGATTATATTTGTATACATTAATTAATATGCATGGCACATTAAAGAATATCATGAAGATCAAAACAAATATTACAATGAATTAAATAATTAATATGTGAAAGAATATTGTTATTATATAAACAAATCAATAAATTAAACATGTAATTTACCAGAGCAAACTCCTAAGCCTAAATAATCATGTGTCGTGTAAGCACATATGCCATACAACGTAAAACTCCTCTTTGTTGCGATGGGTCTTGATACATCGTATACATTTATCCCATCCCATAATTCCTTCAATTCATCAACCAGTGGTTGTAAGTAGACATCCATATTCTTCACTTGTCTTCTACCAGGGACTATGAGAGCCAACATAATATGTTCATTCTTCACGGACAACCATGGGGGGATATTGTTATTGATCACTACTACAGGCCAAACTGAATAGTTGGTGTTCTAGAGGGAATATGGGTTGACACCATCCATGGCTATGCTGAGTTGTATACATCATACTTCATCCTTGAATTTTTCGGGCCATGTATCCTCTATATGCTTCATGGCTATTGAATCAAGTGGGATTCGCATAACTCCCAACTCACTTCTATGTGAGGAATACCATCCCTGCAACATAGCTAATTCTTCGCAACGAAAGAGGATTTGAATCCTTGGGATTATAGGCATGTGCCTCAATATCTTAAAAGGAGGACCAATACGTGGTTTACCCTTCTTTTTTTATTTATCATATTTGTCATGCCCACATTTCAGACACATCTTTTTGTCTGCATATTCTCCTCTATATAGAATACAATCATTTGGACATGCATGATATGATATGTACTCAACACCCAACATTTTCAACAATTTCTTTGCCTCTTCACAGCTAACGGGCAAGACATTATCACTTGGAAGAACCTTATCTTTGAATAACCTATAGTTGGTGATCATAGAAAAATATATTAATAAATGATTAATGTCGATATAATTATTAACGTTCATAAAATTTACCATTTGTAATGCTCATTGCAGTGTACTGATTATATTTCAAATTTATATAAGGGAGTAATTTATGGTAACTTACCTCAAAATTTCTGAGAAACATGCATTCGACAAGCCAAAATTTTCTTTCAAGTTGTATAGTAACATCATTGTCCCCAACTAGGTAGACTTTGATTGACCACCAGGTCCAAAGAGAGGGGTGGTGGAAGCAAATTTAAGGCTTTCGAAAAAGGTGTCAGCAATATGAGCATCATCCCCTAGTTGATCATCGTTTTGGAATGCATCTAACAACATTATCTCCATGGCAGTTGTATCCCTTAAGTAATCATCCATACCAACCTCTATTTGATTGCCTCCATTGCCAGCTTGTGAAGAATTACTCTTGATGTAGTCATTCCTAATTGGTGAATCTAGATGTAGCGGGAATTGAATAGGTAGTTGATTCAACCATTCTTGGTATCATTCCTCTTCGATTTTTTCTCTTAATTTAGTCTTCTCTCGATTTGACATTGTCGTGGGGTGCAACATAAGATGGTAGGTAGGTCATTCATCATCACTACAATCCTAATAATTTAAAAAAAATATATTTTAACATGATTAGTACAAAATATATGATATCAATTAGTAACCACGTTGACAATATTGCATGATTATAAATTGGTTTGACGTTGAAATGATTACATATTAATCAATATATATACCAAACAATTATAATTATTATCATCATTTTCCCGGGATTATGGCTAGAAGATGCAATCTTGTTACAATTGGCAGGGGTGAAGTGGTTGTCCATTTTCATCTACCAAATGCTCCTTGCGGTATGCAACTCTTGATAAGAACTTCTGATGTTTTGGAGCAGTTTGAATATTTTGTGCATCTGAATTCGAAGCTAAATCTGCATGAACCTGCAAATTTTTATACATTATAAATTTAATTAAGATGTGCATGATTGACTGCATGAATAAAAAACATAAATTCAATTAGATAGTGAAAATATAAGTAAAATATGAAGTAAATATTACGTCTCTAGATGGATAGGGAGAACTCCGCGATGGACTTTGAGAAATATTATTGAACGAGCTAGATTTTGAAGAATTTTCCATTTGATATAATTATGATATTTTCTCCCTGCGTTTGAGCAAAAAAACAATAAACATTGGTGCACACACCTAAATGTAATTTCGGTGCCTAATGTACAAATCACCGTACCGGTGCATTTTTTGTGATGCGCACCGGTGTCGTTTTATACCCAGACGCACCGGTGTGGTTCGATTAAGGGATGCACCGGTGACGAATAATCGCAAATAAAAAAGCACAACTCTATTTTCTTTAAGTGAAAAAAATGGTAAATTGAAAAATGGGCGGAAAAATGTTTTCGAAAATCTAATTTCACAAAACATTTATTTAAATACTAAACACTTTTTATTATTTCACTATTTTGCAAAAAAAAATCAGCCAGAGATTTGCAGGAGACATACCTGGAGCAAACAGAGCACGAGAGCACTGTGGAGCAGGGAAATATGTTCGAACAAAATTATTCAGACAATCAGAATTCCAAACCTCTGGTGATTCAAACCTGTAGCATAGAATTTCAAACGATGTGAATAAATTTTATCGTTTTTTTAAACTTTTTCTACAGTTTTTTTTATGCAGTAAAAGAAAAAAATCAAATTTTATTGTTTTTTTTACTTTTTTCTGCAGTTTTTTATGCAGTAAAAGAAAAAAATCAAATTGTATTGTTTTTTTTACTTTTTCTGCAGTTTAAAAAATTTTTTTTAAAAAAAATCCATTTTTAGAAACAAAAATCCTATATTCTTTTTATTTCTGCCATTTCTTCTCCCTCTTTCTGTAATTTCAGAATTAGGGCTTTTCAATTTAGATTTATAGGGTTTGTATAGTCATAAGACATCCAACCCATGGGATGACTTGCATAGTCGGATCCCAATCCATGTCAGCCATTGCGTGAATTAAAAAAAAACATTTTTTTTTTCCTCGGTGCTCCTTGCGTAACATAGCGCACTAGTACACTCTGTTATACCAGTGCACCGCGAAAGTACAATGATAAAAAATAATTTTTTTTTTTATCAGTGTGCCATATATAACATATGGCACCGATGCGCTATTTCATTATGGCGCACCACGAACGTGCTATTTCGCAAAAATAAAATCCATTTTAGAAACAAACCCTACATTATTTTTGTTTCTACCCTTTCTTCTCCCTCTTTCTGTGATTTTAGAATTAGGGCTTTTCAATTTATATTTATAGGGTTTTTATTGTTAAATATAAGCCTAAGACATCCAACCGATGGGACGAATTGCATAGTTAGATCCCAATCTATGTCAGCCCTTGCGTAAATTTAAAAAAAAAAAAAAATCATCGGTGCGCCCTGCGTCACTGAGCGCACTGGTGCGCTCTATTATCCCAGCGCACCACAAAAGTACTGTGATAAAAAATAAAAAAAAACAAAATATTTTTTCTCAGTGTGCCATTTTTAAAATACACAGTCGGTGCGCTATTTCATTATCGCGCACCGCGAATCTTCTGTTTCACAAAAAAAAAAAAAACACTTTCAAAAAATACAAACCCTACATTCTTTTTGTTTATGTCCTTTCTTCTCCCTCTTTCTGTGATTTCAGAATTAGGGCTTTTCAATTTATATTTATAGGGTTTGTATTGCTAAATATAGACCTAAAACATCCAACCGATGGGACGATTTGCATAGTCGGATCCCAATCCATGTCGGTCCTTGCTTGAATTTTTAAAAAAATAGATTTTTTTTTTCATCGCCGCACCCGGTGTAACCTAGCGCACCGGTGCTCTGTATTGTACAAGCGCACTATGAAAGTAATGTGATAAAAAATTAAAAACAAATTTGTTTTTATCAGTGCACCATATGTAAAATATGGGATTGGTTTATGCTACAAAAAATAACACTGAACGATTTTTATTATTTTATCATGGTTAATCGGTGCGGTGGTTGACATGTAATGCAGCAGCGCTCCTTGTTGGCATAGAGTACCGTGCGGTCTATTATACTATTTGTGCAGTGCGTTTCTAAGACCCCCACACACCGACGTTGATGCATACACCATGAATGGTGCACCGGTTTCTTGAGATTTTTTTTTACCTGAAAAGTTCACAATTTATTTATAAATATATTAATGAATGATATGGTACATGTTGGCATGTACGAGATTGATAAAAATAGTGACAAGAGATCAAGTAACAAAAACACTGATAACACATCAAGAAAAGAAAAAAGGCAAGTTCTTTGTAAATTTGGTACAAAAAATATTATTCTTGAACTATATGTAAGTTTAACTAATATGTATTTTTTACTGTGTATCATGCAAAGCCACAAAATAACGAAGCTTGATAAGATTATTTCTGATCTAGGACCAGAAGAATATAAAAGCTTGATGGAAAAATTGCAAAAGTATGAATCAGGTGAATGAAAAAATACTATCGATCCAATATGAGTTTCTTTTTTTAATTTTCATTAATAATATAATTAAAATTATTAGATAACATGTGTCAAACAGTCTATTAATTCACATATTTTTAATGTTCTATAGGGACCAACAACTTAGAAAAATAATGTTGTTCTAAGAAAAGAAAAGAAAAAAATAGAACATTCAAATGAAAATGAATTGCTCCTTAACTCATTTTGAGTGGTTTTGGAGGTTAACGAAAGGGGGAAAATCTTTTACAAAATTTTGAGGGATCTAGTGGAACGAATGTATAGACGTTCTTTCCACTTACAATACAAAAACGAAGGAATGTATGAAACATGTAAGACTTTTAATAGCAAAAACATACAACAACAAAAAAGAAGGAATGAAAAAGTAATATTCCTTTAAATGTTTGTCTAGAATTATTTATAAATATCACTTTTGTCATATTTATTTTTCATATATCAATATAAAAATTAAATAGTTTATTGTCATGTTACATTTTCAGGAAGATTATGAAAATCTCAAAAGATGAACGAGCTGATATCAGAAATATGCTAGTAGGAATGTCCAAAAAGGTGTACAAGGGGACGATCAAAGAAATGGACAAAATTGCATCACAGGAGGAGCCATCTCAACAACAACGTGCTTCAAATTTAATATGTAATCATTGAATTTTTCGATCATTAAGTAAAATAAATAAACAATTTAGCATTAAATATTAATTTTCAAGTATTTTCTTGCATAAAAGAAAAGAAAATGGAACCCATTCAACACATAAAATAGGACGAAAAGAAAGAAAATGGTTGATATCTAAGTTTGTGAGTAAATGTTACTTCCTTATAACAACTTAACTAGATTTCATTTTTGTATTTTTTAAGTTTTTTTACAAAAATCATCATTGAATGTCTTCAAACAGGTGATAAAATACAAAGAAGAACCATCAGAGGAATTGATTGAAATTGGGTTAAATATGGGTTGTGAGTATATGTTGGCATATCATAACTTAATTGTGAAATTTGTAAGCATCTATCGATATTGTTTACTTAGCTCCGTCTATAATTAATAGAACAAAAAAATATTTATATTAAATATATGATTTGTCATGGAGTATAAAACTTGCAAGAAACAAAGTATGGAACTGCGCTAACAGATAACATCTTGAAAGATGGCATGTTACATGGTTTTGAAAGAATGTGCATAGTTTATGAGTCAATTGTTGCAACGGTACGTCATTTCTTTTCGATTTACATTGATGTATATTATTTAATATTGCAATTTTCATTATTTTCACCAATGTATATATACTCATTACAATTTATTTTTATGTTTGTAGATGGAAGGTGAAGAAGAAGAAAACAATCAATGCCGTGAACAAAACATTCCTGAAAATAACCCAAGTCATGGAAGTAGCTCTAGCAGTTACAGCAGTTCAAGCGAAGAATGATGATCACTATGTTTGGATATCAAAGTAAGGCGGCGTATTTTTTGAAATATGTGTGTGAAATTAGACATTTTATTTAATGTAATGGACATAGTGTCCCAATTGAAAGACAAAGAGATACCAATAACTGTCACATTTTGTATGACAAAGACTATCTTATATATATATATATATATATATATATATATATATATATATTATAAAATATGTTTTAATTTATTCTATTTCGTTCTCCATTGTCGCTTTTGCGTTCTCCATTGTTGTTCTCAAATGCACTAATAAAAATTTAATTCATATGAATATTATTTGACATAAAGTGTTTTGTCTGTATGGCCATGTTACACTTAATCTATAAAATTGGTCTTAATTCTCAGAAAAATCAGTTCGTTTTGGTTTTCCAATAAGTGGCCTTAATTCTCAAAAAAACCAGTCCATTTTGGTTTGCCAATAAGTTGCCAATTATACTCATTTACTGTTATAATCCAAAACAAGAGCTTGTCCTTAATACAAGCAGGAAGGACTTTCTACATTTATTTGTTGGAATAAATTTTTGATAACTAAAACATCTACCCACATTTGGGGTATAAAAATAATTTTCTTATATTTTAAATTTCTTTTTGGATATAGATTAGTTGGCAACGTTCTTTTTCAAATTGTTAGTTGAAATTCTCCGTTCCTTTTGAAAATGTTAGTTGAAATTTTCTATTAACTCTTTTGAATGGATATAGACTAGTTGGTAGCATGCTTTTTGAAATGTGGTAGTTTATTAAATTTCTTTTTTCCTTGAAAATCATGGTAATTTTGGTAAGATTTTAAGAAAATCGAACAAAGATTTTTTTAAAATCATGGAAATTATAATAATATTTTAAGAAAATTGGACAGAAACTTTTGTAAATCCAGATTATAGTTATCAAACTTCAATATTTTAGATGTCCTAGAAATTTCTGATGGTGCTAAATATATTTCTACCATTAAAAACATGATTCAAACACTATTAATGCAAGATTTTTAAATTTTTTTTTCCAAATTCCAATCAATTTTGACAGTCTTACCAATTCCGTTACACAACTTTTCTTAAGATTGTTGATTCAAATCCTATTTTAACTCTTTTGATTAAGATATTTCTTTATTATACTAGATGCTATAGTTATTTGATTAATATCGATTAATGAGCCTGAACTCAAACTCATTGATTCCAAAACTTCAAACTGAAAAGATTTTGATAGATTAAATGTGCAAATAAAAAAATATTCATTTACTAAAAGACGTCACTTTCAATTAGCGTAGTGCATGTAAATAAAAGAAATATTCATTTACTAAAAAAACATCACTTTTAATCAGCGCAGTGCATATCCCAACCTAGGTTATTTCATTCTTGAAAATGGTAAGACCATTGGGTGGATTTTCATGATGATGGTGATATGGACTAAAACAAGAGAAAAAAATTCCGGTATTAAATAATTTATTTATAATATTTCCTGTGTCAAATAATTTATTTATTTTTCATTTGAAGTCACTTTAAATTTTATATCGGATAGTTTCCCATATATTAATGGACAAAGAATATGTTGGGTCGAATATATTGTTTTGAAAATTTTGTTTGAAACTACATTGCTCTTTTAATGATCATTTTACATTCTAATCAATTGGTTTAGCATTACATTATTCTTCCTCATAAAAATGTATTAAACATGGTTTTCCATTAAATAAAATAAATGATTTAGAATTACATTATTCTTCCTCGTAAAAATGTATTAAACATGGTTTTCCATTAAATAAAAAAAATGGGAAAAACAGTTATGGTTAAGCAACTTAAAATATTTCTCGGATGTGGGTGTTTTTTAGAAAACATGGGGCAGCCATGTGGACGGACACACAGTGCACCCACATGATCCTCCCTTGGCATCCCCACTATGTTTATTGATGACACTAGACGACCATTAAGGCCTCGTCCGCCACCCCAGAATCGACATACCCGAGTGCCCTTGCATTTACTCCTGCCATGATTTTTAAGTTCGCCACCCCAACTTCTTCCTCCACATTGTTAGCTGTGCTCTTCACTGTTCTCACTGCCCTGTCTCTGGAGCTTCACCTCGGCCCCTTCTTTGTTCCTGAGAGCATCAATTCTCCCTGGGATTCTTCCTCCTCCCCTCCTCTGTCAAGAGCTTCTCCCTTCTGCACCACTATGCCCCATCATCACAGGATGAGGTGTCAGAGAGCTGGGGGGTGCGGCCTTCCCTCACGCCCGCCTCTATCTCTCTCCCTCGATCGTGAATTGAACTTCGCCTGGAATGCACATGACAACCCCCCTCCTATTTTCCTAAGTGCGTAGCTCTCCCTATAGCTGCCAGCGCCTGCCCTCCTTCACTACACTTCCTGCAGCAGGAAACGAGCTCGCAAGTTGACTATCTCCCAGGAGTTGGCTGTCATCTCACAAAAGATGAAAGCACTTCCTGTGCTTCCCGCCTCCAGCAGCAGTGACGACCCTAGTGACTCCAACGAAGTGAACTCGGACTCGGACGTTGAATACATCCAGGAGCAGCAAGGTGCAGGCAGTCTAGACTGTCTCCATGTGCATGAAGCCTCGCTGCAGAGTGACTTGCAGTTGAACACCTTGGTGGAGTGCCTTGGTCTCCCATCCTCGCCACGCTCTACTCCAGATGCAAACGTGTCATGCATATACACTATGGATTATGGCTATGTCTGCAGAATTTTGGAAGAAGAACCTTCCCCCGGCAACAAGCATGAAGGTCCTCCTTAGAATCGCATATTCATCTCTTTTTAGCATTTTCCAGTTTAAGATAGATTTCTTTTGATTTTTATGCTCTTTTTTGAATATACTCTCTGCTAGTTTCCCGTCTCGGGCAACATTTACTCTGTGGTCTCTAAGGACTGGTTTCCCCTCTTGGGGCAGTCCAGCTCTTGACAGCAAACTCTCATATTATCCCTCTAGAATGGACTTGTCCATAACACAAGTTGTACTTTGTAACTTTTTGTTTCATATGATATAATAGAGAAAGCTTTACTTAGAAAAAGAAGAAGAGCATCTTAAAATATTTTTTTTATTTTTAAATCTAATATAGGCGAAGTCACTTTATAAAATAACTAATCTGTTTTTGTCGATTCAAATTTTTTTTTTGATAATTCATTTTTTTTTTTTGTCAACTCGACTTTAGTAACATGCATATATTCTAAGAAATATTAAAGTAATATATAAAATATTTTGGTTTAATTTTGAGGTCTTTTATTAACACATTATATTATATCAAGGTTTTATGTGGTGATCGAATGCCAATCTTGTTCATTTTTCATTTTAATTTACATTTTAAAATCATATTTTTCATATTGTCCAAAAGATTATGTATTATGACTAGGTTTAAAATTTCTAAGAAATTTTATATATTATTTCAAATTAGTATAAAAGTGAGATATCAACACAAATTTGTATGAAAACGTATTATATTAAAAATAAATAATTTCGAAAAAATTTGAAATATATAAATTAAAATAATTTAATAAACTGAATATTCAAAACTACAAAACAAAAAATTATTGAAATTAAGGTTGACTGTAAAAAAAAAGTGGTTTTATGTAGGGTGATAGTGACATCAATGATTAATAAAAAAATTAATTTAAGTTGAAATGACATGTATTTTCCTATAAAGACGTTATTTTTAAACAAAATATTAGAGTTAACAATTTTATTAATCATTCACTAAGATTAATCATAACTGACATCATAAAAGTAAAATCCATGTTTAGGTACTATATTATAAGAAGGTCATAGTAAGACAATAAAATGTTTGTCATTGAACTAGAGAATTGTAATGACCATGTACAAAGAATATGGTGAGTTGTCAAATATTGACATGTGGAAGTGAGTTTTCAACATTTAAAAAGGGCCTTTGTCCTAGAACTAACAGACTCTAAGAGACAAAATGTTTCAACAGATTTGGAAGAAAATTTTGTCATTCAACCATGGGGATTAATGTAAGTTAAAAAAAACTTTACAAGTGAATGGACGAAGGCAAGATTGACAAAAAAAATTCTGAGAAAATATCGGTAATATGTCTGGAAAATTTTTGTCACGCCTGAAAATGATTAAAAGGTAAACGTGGAAGGGTCAACTTGAGAAGTGAGAACCTCGATTCGAAAAAATATTGTTAACTAGCAATTGCACCTAATGTTGCAAAGGAAACGTCGTAAGGAAGATGGTAGAAAGAGATCATCTGTAATTAATTTGATGTGTCATTCTATATATATAGAATGAATAATGTTTGTAATAGACATTGCATTTTCATATTTGAAATAAAGTTATGGTAGAATTTGCTGAAGATATCGTGGGTTTGTAAAAATATATTTTTTGTGAAATATGTAAATGTAAAAATATTGAAATGAATTTTTAAAGTTGTTTTTATTTAGTAGGAGTTATAAGACTATATTAATATGATATTGAAAAGAATACATAGTTATACTGTTGTTCAATAAGTAGAAGATGTAATGGAAATGTTAGTTGATGGGAATCGATTTCTATAATGTGACATTTTAAGAATGTACAATGTTTGAAATGTACAATTGAAGAGTGTGCAATTGTTGAAATGTTCATTGCATTTTAGTATTTTGCAATGAAGTTGTTATTTTTTGTAAAAGATTACAAGTATATCATGAACAAAATGATTGATGCTGATGTTGTTGAAGAGTTAGGAGATATGCCGAAGTAATAAGCAACCTGCAAAGAATATTTTTTTTTTAGATTAGAAGAAAATTTTGTTTTTGAAAAAATGGAAATTAATTTGTTCAAATTGACTATAATGAGGTTGTATGTGAATTCTATCATAAAGAAATTGTATTGAATGAAATTGAAGTTACCTGTAATATTGGGAATTGAAAACGTTTAGTCATAGATGCAGGTTGATTGATGGCATACTGAACACCATTGGAGATTTATTTTGAATTGCAGATGCCTATTTCCGGATTTCCATTCTGCTCTTGTTTTTTGCATTTTATCTCGTTCATGTATGTGGATCATACATTTTAGAGTAGATTTTATATTTTGTAACAATTTTATAGTTGGTCGTAGCTGTATAGCGGTGCATTTGGATTTGGCACCGGCAGGAATCTTTTTTGTATGTCCTGTAATGCTTGAATTGTTGTATCTATTTCTGCGCAGTAATTTTGTAGCTGTGATATCAGGGAGTCCATGTTTTCTGTTTCAAAACAAATAAAATGTTAGAAACAAATAGTTAAGAATTATATCAAAAATGTAATATTTTGAACTATGTATTAATAATGAGTAAATTAGTTTATTGTTAATAGGTAGAAATGATGTGTGATAAAAATATTTTGGAGTTGATAATATTTGGAAACCTTTAGGAGATGTTATATATGGAATGCAATAGTTGTGTAGCTGTGATATCTTTGAGTCCATGTGTTCTGTTTCAAAAGATAGAAAATGTTAGAAGGAAATAGTTAAGAATTATATAAGGAACGTAATAATTTAAGTCGTGTATTAATAATGAGTAAATTATATTATTTTTAATAGGTAGAAATGATATTTGGAAACCTGTAGCAGATGTTAACATATAGAATGGAGTTGGTTGTCTGTAGGAGACATTGAACGGAGAAGTTCCTCTGCTTGTTTTCTGCGAGCAATATTTTTGTTGTCTTTCATTTTCATGAAACAATCGAAACTGAATGCAGGGCAAATTTGGAGATTCTGTAGTGAAGGGACTCTTGAAATCGCTGTGAATGTGAGGCCTTGTCGTTCAGTTTTTCCAATGTCTATCATTGCTTTTGGCAGAGTCATGGCTTGAGATTTATGTATAGTTAATGCCCAAGCCATTTTGAGTGGAATTTGTGTACGACCATTTCTTTTTATTGCTGGAATAGGCAAGTGAGTGGGGTTTGTTTCATCATGCCCGATGTATTTTGGAAAGTCAACGATGACAAATTTTGGAAGTTGTGGAGGTGAAGTTGATTCTTTGTAGAAGATGGATATGATTTCCCCGAGGGAACCATTAACAAGCCCTGCTGAAACCCAAAGGTTGGAAGTCAACATAATTTTTTTCCCTTTGCAGAGGTAGACAATTCGCTCGAGTTGTTCGTCGTCTACAGAGAAGGAAGAATGTGTGTTGTCATCTTCTGCGATTGATCTTGCAACTGGAGTGTTTAAATATTTTATCATTTGCTTGTTATGATCTAATGTTTGAGTATTTGTTGGAAATAGATGCATAGAATCATGGAAAGAATGTATTTCATCTTCATACAAGAAAGAGTCTATTCGCGTCATAAGAATGTTGTAGTTGTCAATTGTTGGATTTGCACTTCTAATGTTTTGGAGGATGTTTCTGAAAGTAACTTGAGCATTGTTATCACCTTGTTGACGAAATATTTTGTCCAATGTGATGACTGTGTTGAATGTGTTCCACAATGCGGTTCCATGACTTGTGCCTGCATATAGTGGTATGTCTTTGACGGGCGGTAACTGGCCGAGATCACCAACTAATATAATGGAACAACCGCCAAATGGAAAGTTTATCTTTAATGGAAATGCCTCTCGAAGACGTTCATCAATCTAGCTAAGAATCTTAGGTCCAATGAAGCTCATTTCATCGATTAGTATGTACTTGATATGCTTAAGTTCTTCTTGAACTTTTGCAAGAGCATTGCCTTCTAATGGTGTAAGATCTTTGATTGGAAGGTGGAGGGCAGCATGGATTATCGATGCTTGTATGTTGAATGTTGCAACACCTGTAGGGGCCAGGAGCATGATTGGTGAAGGTTATGAGCCGACAAGTGTTATGAGCATTTTTCTGATGCAATTTATAAGAAGGGATTTCCCAGTTCCAGCAGTGCCTTGTATTATCATTTGCAAAGCAGGTAAGATATCATTCTTACTTGAGTAAGTACAAATAATATTCAGAGATTTTTTTTTGCATTGGAGATAATGAGTTAAGGTATGTCAGAATATTTTTATTTGTTTGAATAATGTGATGGACAGAGCGACTATTCTCAATGAATTGTTGGCCTATTTGTTGGAGATGAAATGGGATAGTGGTATGATTCTAGTTATGGTTGTCATCAAAACCACGAAGGCCAAGCATTTCAAGGTCATTTATGAGTAGTTCGTCTATAGGGTACAACTGAGAGAGTAATTCCCATTCATTTAGGTCCATGGTTTTTGGAGGCTAGAATTCATGAATAGTTGAATTATCATTTGCAGGAGGATTGATATCAGATAGTGTGCGGTGTTGATGCCAAGGTTCGTAGAATGGACGAAATGCTTGCCAATTTCTGATAAATTCTTCAGCAGAATTTCCTATGTCACGGGCGATATGACGAAATGGTTTGTAAAGCATAAGTTCTACTCTATAGAAGTCAGCATAGTAAGATTCGGTTGTGGATGGTATTGAGGAATAGCGTGGTATGATACGAAGAATTACTTGTTCGGGTCTTTGTTTCCATTTTTTTGTCTTACGACGGGGATCATATGATCATGATCTTGCTATTTCTATAAGTGATGTGGATTCTAAGGTAGATGGGCGATGGCTGTATGTATCTATGAAGTGTGGTGATGGAGGAGTGGTGGTGTTTTTTTTCTGGAAGGCACATATAGATTTGTTGGCTTACATTTAAAGGGAAGGAGGAGCGACTACGCAATGTTAATGGTAGTTTCTGTATCATATGACATGTTTCTTGTGCTCCTATGTCACAATCGACAAGGATTTCTACAAGGAATTTTCGAAATGCAGATGTTGCTGGGTTAACATTAGGTGAAGCGAGTACAATTCTACGTAGCATGTCATGCAATGTTTCATATTTCTTTTCTGCTTTGGATGCATATTTCGCAATATATTTCTGAACGGCATGGATTGAGAGAACTGGTTGGGAATCAAAATTTGCACGCCAGATAGATAGGATGGTAGGGTTATGGGTATTTAGTCGATCATCATTGCGAGTGGGGGTGTATGTCTTTTGGCCATTGGAGTCAATGAACAAGGAGGAATGTGCTTGTAATTCCCAAGGTGCTTTATATCGACATTTGAATGAGGAGCCTTTTTTTCTTAGGCATGTGTTTTCAGTGCATTTTGTGTGTCTCTCAATGCAAATAATAAGTTTGACATAATCATGAAAAGGATTGCTTCTGAGAATATCTAACGTGGACAATAAGCAAGGGTCTTCTGAATTTGTTTGAGAGATTGATTGGTTAGAAATTGTAGAAAGACGAGAGTTCCAAGCTGATATGTATTTGTCGAAGAATTGTTTAGTACTATCAACTGCTTCTGTGTTATCCCAATTAAGAGTTTCCATATCAGGTGCATTTTTTATTCGAGGAAGCCATGGACGTGCGTTAATCCTCTATGTTGCCATTCATACCTGCGAAGGATGTATTTTTGTTAGAAAATTTTGAGTTAGATGGAGTTTGATGTATAGAGAATTATGAAAGTAATGTGGTAGAGTGCATACCTGTACCAGTAGAATTTTGTTTGTAAGTGTTTCTCCAAGACAACTTCATGAAATATTGTGAATCTATGGTGCATATATAGTGATGTTAAGTGGGGGTTAGACATAATGTTTTCATTCCTCCATTTGTGTTGTTTTCCAACATCAGTAGGTGGAATTCCTGGCATGATTGCATGAAGATCAGGCCATTTTGTATCAGCTGCACTTAATGTGAAGAAGAATGTTGGGCAGCCGAGTTGAGATATCATGTCTGTCAGTTCATTTTTAGCTTTGTGCCAAAAAGATCTTGTGCCACGTAGAGAGCTACCGAAGCACATCACTTGTTCTGCCAATTTTTCATCTAGAAATTGTTCTAATCGGATGTTCAATTCATGGATTGATGTCGGGAAGCCACCTCCAATGTTTTTTTTACAAATAAGGATGTTGTTGCTTGACTGCGATGACACATCATGAGATTGTATATGTAGTAACGAAAGTGAGGGTGCTTGCCGAATCTGTTATCGTGGTAATGCAGAAGATGAAGTGTGTATTCATGTAACTTCACTGTCTTTATTCTTGGTTGATTTGGTAATGCAGCTCTTGTGGGGAATAGGGTTGGGAAAGCCATAGAGAGGAGACCTTCTGTGTTGTATTCATTGATTGGGGATAGGCTTATTGGTGGCCATTGAATTGTAGTAGCAGAATCGTGGTTGTATGCATGTAAATAATCCCATATTTCTTGGATTTCTGTATTTCTATTAGGAATAGTGGGAATGAATGATGATGTATGGTGTGGATATTGGTTTACAAAATCTTCAGTGTGGAAAATTGGTGTTTCGATTAACAGTTGAGTAGTTGGATCTGTGGTATTGGAATGGTGAAGGGATGAGGAGATATCGGTGGGGAGTTTTGGTAATGATGCTAGTGCATTGTTATCAATGTGAACATTCCTATAGTAAGGATCATTTGTCAATTTGTATTCTAATGCGGCGAGAACTCGATGTCTACTTACAATGAAATCATAAGCTTTATGGTCATTACTTCGACGGGTAACGATTAAAATATCCAAGTCTTCAACACGTCATGGCAACATGCATGTTATTTCTGTAATGTCTTGCGAAAAGAAAATTGTGTGGCCAGTGTATTTATATTGGCCACCACGTGCATGTGTTACTTGGAGGATAGGGTTAACCCTAGCAATAAGCATTTCTTCTATTTGTGAAAGAGCAGCCAGGACATGTGGTTGAGGACCAGGGTCCATGTTGTTTGATAATGACAAACGATGAATTTTTTTCAGACATGCATCTGTAACAACAATAGAGTTGGTTCAACATGCGGATATGGATTCCAGGATAGGATTCAAGACAAATTGAGCATGGTGATTTAGGTGCAAGCTTATCAATTCTTGCACGGAAATAACGTTGTGCATCATTAGTATGAACGTTGTTGAAAGAATGTGTAATGGAGGGAGGAGTTGAATGAGCTATGGATGAATTTGTTTGAGCATCATTATTTTGAACGTTGTTGAAAGCATGTGGAATGGAGGGTGGTGGAAAATGAGCTGTGGATGAATTTGTTAGAGTGGTTTGCTGAGAAGATGGACAACTTGAAAATTGGGAAAGAGAATTGCTTTCGAAGTGGGAATTGTTTGATGGAAATTGTGAATTTCCATCGTATGTTCTTGACGATGAATTTTGAGTTTTCTTTTTCCTTTTGTTTGTTTGGGAATAGTTGAGGGATTTTTTAGCATGATAAGCCTCACGTTGACGTGCATAAATATTTGTTCTTTATTTGCTGCATAGTATCTTCACGCGCGTTCATCATTAGAAGTAGTATACATTTCGACAAGTTAATGCACCTACATGAAAGAGAGATGGAGTGACAATGTTAGTTGGAGAGACAACAACCATGTTATTGTATGGAAGGAGAAAAAAGAAGTTGAAGTTTACAATTTATTTTTGTTAATATATTATTAGAACAATGTGTTTGAAAGTAAGTTTTAGTAATTTGTAGCTATAGAGGAAGATAATAAGATGTGTAACATGTTGATAACAATATATTTGAGATTATATTTAAGTATTCTAGAGATGTAGATGAAGATAATTGGATATGTAGTGTGTAAAGTTGTTTGATTTGTTAACAGGGAAAAAGTTAAAGTAATGTGAATTACCTTAAATGAAATTACATACAATTAGATGTTTTGGTGGAAAACATATGAGTAAAGAATAAGAGATATATTTGTAAAGGCATACAAAAGAATATGGTCTATAAACATATTTTTAAATTAAAATAATAGAAATTAATAATAACGCAAAAGTACTTGTAATGATATTTATCTGTGATATTGAGATTTTATTGATTGCTTGAAGGATGTTGTTGCATTCTGTTGAGAATTGCAAGCTCTCTTCTTTGATGATAACACATTTCAAGCATGGTATGTCTCTAAATGTTTCTATCTTCACTGATAGTGTGAAGATGTGATATGTCCATAGTGCTTTGGAGACAATTTCCTTTATTAAATCAGGATCCTCAGATAACAAATAGAAGTCCTTTGCATTAACTCCAAGAATTGTAGATGTTGCGTCTTCAAAAGCAACTGTTGAAACCAACTGACCAGTGTGATCTTGTACATCTATCTTCAGTAAGTATCTGTAATCACAGTCAGTTACTTCGGTGTTGCATTTAGGGCAGTACCATGTGCTTGCATTCTTTGGAATAAGTTTCTTCATGCATTTTTTCTTATCAACAATAGATGGGCATGATAGGTAGTAAAAATTGTCCATCCATATTTTTGTTATTGTTCCCTTGACTTGGTAGGATGCAGGTATCTCTAAGGACTCCATATTGTATATATCCACAATCATTATTTTTTTGGGTTAATGGCCAAAAAAAGGTGAATATATTTTTGTCAGTGGTGTAGAAGTTGTAGTGGAACCTTCTTTTCTAAACCATGACTTTAGGATATGAGCCTCTTCGATGTCAGGATCTACAAGAATAATCAATCTTGTTGTAGTACCGACATTTTTTCCATTAAATTCAGCAACACAAGCAGACTTGATTGCTATGATGGGATTATTTCCTATAGCACATAAGCTGGTAATTTCTTTTGATACTCCATCAAAATTACCTCCCCAAAAGGTTGCATCCATGTTATATCCAGACATGTATTGAAGATTTACTGTTTGTTTCGTAACTTCTAAGCTGTCTTTTCTATGTATGGTGCATGGATTGGAAATGCTAGTAACAATACCAAGAACATCAACAACGGAGTTGACGTTTGTTGTTCTGATATCATTGATTGATTTTATATTGAAATGCACTGTTGGGTTGGATCTTTTTTCGTTGGCAACATGATCAATTGTAGATGTAGCATTTAACAAAATTTCCCACTCATTTTTTAAGTGGTTGTATTGTTTATTAGCCGTTTTCACATTGCCTTTTGAGACAATGTACATATTTCCAACTTCAATTTTATCAAAGAAATAATCGACAACATTGTTGAAACATCTAATGTGTATTTCTCCACCTTCTGTATCATAGAGGTCGAATCCAAACACTTTACCAGGACCATATTGATTTTGAAATTGTCGAAGAGGTGTCTTTCTTTGAATATATCCTTTTATGCACCAGTTTGAATGGTAAGGGTTTATTGCTGTGATTGGAATTTGGATTGGTGTAATGGATGCAGTAGGAATGTCAGAAAGGGTGCAGTGTCTTTTCAACGAAGGTTGTTGGGTCGATGAAGACGAAGCTTCTTCTCCAGAAGTGATCGGGATACTCAGATTTTTTGGAATACCAAATAAAGGTGCAGATGTAGTACAAATTTCAAAGTCTAGTAGCGTTACAGACCTACATGGTAAATGATAGTAATAAGAACAATTGTTAGACTTGAAAGTCATATGAAGGAAATATGTAAAGTTTAATTAAGAATTTTGTAACAAACTTACATTGATGGACCAATAGTTGAAGTAGTCCAATTTTTAACATGTATAATTGAACCTTTTTGAAGCAAGCTTGCTTCAACGAGGTCATTGAAATTTATTGGAAGCATAAGGCGCTTCATATGTGTGCCATCAGAGATGGCGGTGCGATATCGTACCGTTGAACTTTGCATTGATGTAATACGTTCAAGTTCAACAATTTGTAGAAATGGTTGAATATGAATTTTCTCCAAGAGCATTGAGGAAATAACATTCTCAGTAAGATTTGTTGTCAATTTCTGAAAACATAGATAAAATAATAGTTAAATTTTTTTATATGTGGTTTTGAGTTAGCTGTATAATTACGATTCCTATAGAACTACATGAGAAGTTAAAGAGATCTGAAATGGATCATTAATAGGTAAATGTAACTTAAAAAATAATGACTATGTGAGTGAAAAAAATTTCAAAAATCATGGATGAAGCTATGGTTATTGTTTGAAAAGTAAGTATATAAAAATTATGGATTATTTGTAGGTAAATCTTAGTTAAGTTAAAACTAATGATTATGTTGAATATAAAAACCTAAATGATAAAAATGTTGATGGTGTTAGAAAGAATCTTCTACAAAACATAGAAAAATCATATCTTCTTCAATTTATTAATATGAAACTCATATTATTAATAATATTCCTCTATTGCAATCATTTAAGATACCAGAGCACTTTTCCACAATAATATTTACCCACAACCACCTTTGAAATAATCTTTGCTAAAAGACATCTTCAGAAATGTGAAACTTAAAATATCATGAACACAAAGTATCACTAAAAAGAACCGATCTTCTACAAAACATGTGCACTATAATATCTACACATGAAAAATAATCCATGCATGAAAAACAAGCGAATGACATCTTCACAAATGTGAAACTTAGAATATCATGAACACAAAGTATCACTAAAGAGAAACAATCTTCTACAAAACATGTGCACTAACATGGTTTAGGGATTGAAAGTGTATTCAAGGCCGAATGGGCAAGTTTACAATGGAAACCTTATACATCGTATTTCAATTTTCACCTACAAAAGAGACACAAACCTAGTCCTTAGTCATTGTTACATTACTTCATTTGTCCTAAATTGGACAGCTCTAACTGGAAATGGAGGGAAGTAAGATGAAAATTTCCTATGGGATGAGATTGTAGCAAATCCTTAACCAAAGTATATATGTGGCTAAAGAAAAAAAGTCACATCCTAAAGAATAATATGATTTATGATAAGCTTGAGGGGTATTCACTTGGCATGATAGCTAAAATTCCCATGATTGTCCCCAGAATCTCTGAAAGGTCCAGTAGCACAAAGAAAAGCACATGGAAATATCTAGCACAAAATTTGTATAGAAAACAATAGATGCTAGCTGGTTTAAACTTGGGAGTTAAATTTGTATAGAAAATAGTAGATAATTCGTAAGTTTTTCAAAAAAACATTCTAGGAGCAAGGATCATGTTTTTTCCTTTTTCAAATCTGCAATTTGCAAGAGTTCAACAATTGATGAAAACCACAAACTCTATTTTCTAAAGAGTTGTTGGAACACGAATAGACTAACCACTGTGTCCATTGTTACATTACTTCATTTGTCCTAAAGTGGACTAACTTGGATTATAGTTTGTTTGCAAGAGTTCAACAATTGATGGTAAGGTAAGGACCTCATTACAAAGTTCATCAATGGCAGCTTTTCTAACTTTGTTTTCTAAAGATTTTTTAGGCACAGGTATTCTATAACACATGGTGTTACATTTAATAAACCTTGTATAGGCCATGTAGTCGACCATCCATGTGAAATCACACGATATTCCTATCCTGCACACCTTGCCTATGAGTAGTTGGAATTTGATGGGGAAATCCAAAAATGGAGCTGCAAGGGCACACTTTCTAACCTACAAAAGACCATTTGACAGTCTTGGTTGTATTTTATTAACAACCAACAACAATAGCAGTAGGGGACAATGTGGATTGGGACCTACACAAATAGAAAAGCATTTACAAACATATTAAGCATTCTACTCTCCATTTGGTATGGGATTGAGAAACTTATACTGGTACTTGCTTCAAGATCATTGCTGGTCAATCAAATTACACACCAACCTTATCTAATACTTTAGATATTGAGATGGTAATGGTCAACACTGCAATTACTGGATATCAATATTGTAGAGTATTTGAGTATTTGTTAGATTTTGGTAGGACATTTATCCAATAGCGAACATATACAACTCCATACATTTATGGCTCATAAGCAAGTTGGTTATTTGTTGCCTTTACCCTACAATCTTGATATCCAAATCAGTAAATACCAATATGCCCTTCCATTTTCCTAGTAACCTACAATTTTGGTATCCAAACCATCTTTATAATTGTAATGATAACATTATTAATTCCTTCCTTTGGCAGATTTTCAGAGATTCAGTATTCTACATTTAAAGCCTTTGCATTTTATAGTACCTTGCAGTATTGGTATCCAACCCAGAGAATACCAATGCACTCTTGATTATTTTTTTCTGGCACCTTGCTGGACTGGTAGCCAATCCATATTTATAGTTGTATTTATGGTACTAAGTCCTTGCTCTGGTAGATTTTCAAAGATCCAATTTTTTATATTTAGAATTTATTAAAAGAAACGCCAATTAATATTATTATTATTACCTTGTGAAGCTATGGTCTGTTTATCCTTAAGGCGTTTCTATAAAAAAACTTGATAGTGATGTTCTGTTTTTCAACTCCCACCGGATACAATATCACACTTTCTAACCTACAAAAGACCATTTGACAGTCTTGGTTGTATTTTATTAACAACCAACAACAATAGCAATAGGGGACAATGTGGATTGGGACCTACACAAACATAAAAGCATTTACAAACATATTAAGCATTCTACTCTCCATTAAGAGGTGATTGACACTTGCCATAATTTGGCACTCCCATGCCATCGACCCATTTACTGTTTGAACCACAAGATGACATATGGTGAATTTATGAACAATGCACAATTCAATCAAAATAGTACAAACTCCTCAGGTGATAACATGGCAACATGATGGAAGACTAAAAACGGGGAAACAGAAGATAGAGAGGTGTCGATCCGGAAAAAATGGAGCGCGAAGGAAAATTTTCTTTTGACCTAGGGTTTCATACGCTTTCTGCTGCGGCTGCAAGCCGATACTGGCCGAACAGGGGAAGCCACCAGGGTTTTGATCTCTATGCTGCCCCTGCAAACCCTTGCGTAGATGCATCTGTGGGGCGATGGCACCAGCATTTACCCATTTGCGGCCAGGCGACGGATGAAAAGATTACTATGGATTGGTGGAACTTTCTCGCGGCGGATATTTTTTGGATCCCCTGCAGACTTGACTGCTGGTCTGTTTTTACGTTTTTGACTACACAGCTGGACGAAATCCCTCTATTATCGACTGTGGGTGACTTATATGCAGGTGCACGCCACTGGTGGTCTGTTGGGCATAGAATCCTCCCGCCGGCATTTGAGGTGCGCTGGTCACCTCACCCCCTGATGTATTATTCGACAACATTTGGTGGCGAGGGCATCGTTGCTTGGTTTTGTTTGCAGGTTTGCGTTGGGGTCACACATCGGATCCGGAAGCTGCATACCCTATGCGCATCGGTTCAATGGTCACATCCCCACAGTGCTGCTCCTCGCTGGTGGGCTGCACCTGGACAACCGGCCTCCATTGATGGTACAAAGATTCAAGAGTCGGTTAGGCCACCTCTGATGCAAACATATCTGGAAGAGCCAGCGCCCGGAAACAACTGCAATGCAAATACAAATCAGGTAAACACACACAGCTTTCAGATTTTTCTCAAGAAGCCTAAGGGAAACAGTATATTGCTATAGATTAATGTATCTGATCAGGTTTCAAACCTGAAACAATCTATTTGGAAAATCACTGGTTATCCAAGTCACGTCCAATCCCTCATCCATGGAGGGAAGTCGCTACAGGATTCCAGCAAACTCTGCGACTATGGTATTTGCCCTGCAGATACCATTTACCTCAACATGCGACTGAGAGGTGGTGCTGCTGGGCAGCATAGTGCACAAGGATCTCGGGGTATGTCCTATAAGAATATACTAAAAGGAAAAAACACATCTGCAATCCCTACGGCACAGGCTACAAATGGCAATGTGCCGAGACCCTACATAGTAGAACTACAGGACCAAACCCCAGCACTAAAAATAAACAGCTCAGCAGCAGAGGAGCATATAAAGACATATGAAGCCGAGGCATTAATTTGCCGCTTCAACGGCTTCTGGCCCAAACCCATGGACCTATTTCAATGGATCTTCACACAATGGTCTTTGGAATGTGAAATACATCTCTGTTCCAAGGGGTTTTTTATCGTTAAATTTCAAACCTCAGAGGAAAGAGATATCATAATCAAAGAGGGGCCTTGGTTCTGGGGGTCCACGGGGCTGTTTATAACCCCATGGTTTCCAGATTTTGACCCCAACACCATGACAGTTGCCAGATTACCAGTATGGGTGAGACTCTACAACCTGCCTCTTCATTTCTGGAATGAACAGGTTCTCGAGAGCATAGGGAATAGCCTCGGGAGGTATATCAAAACAGACACGGAAAGAATAGAACAAAGAATTTTCACCTTTGCTCGGATCTGTGTAGAAGTAGATTTAAGCAAAGGGCTACCGGAGAATATCATGCTGATTTATAAGCACCAAAACTGGCTGCAATCACTTGATTACGAGAACACTGCGTTTAGATGCAGGAACTGCAGGATGACAGGTCATCTTCAAAATACATGTCCAGAAGCTAAGAAAACAAATAGCAAAAAGAAACCGAATAGGAAGCAGAGGAAAGGTTGGCAGTATCCCCCTCCTGACTCAGAGGAGGACGAGTCAGAAGAAGAAGAGGAACTAGCTCCGCCAGGAAGTAAGCAGCCAACACAGGAACCAGAGGTACAAACAGAGGATATCACTGCACCCATGGATCCACACCTTCAAACAAAACAATCAGCCAGGAATGTCGAGGACATGGGTAGCGGAGGGATTAAAAGACATCATACATCAGAAACGTCAGATTCGGACAAGGACACAGGAATCCATAATGCAGAAAATCAGATTGTCCTTGCCACTTGTGTTCCATCCCAGGGCGAATGGCGCAAGGTTGAGAAGAAGAAAGGCAGAAAAACCTGAGTGTGGGACGCTTTTCCCACGCTCCAGTAGTTTCTAGTTTCTCTGTCTGTTTCTCTCTTCCCAGTTCTCTCTCTCTTTTTCTTTCATTCTTTCTGAATGCAAGGTAGCCTAGCTACAACGCATTGTGTGCCATAGCACATGTGCCCATTGGGCTATTTCTGAAAATGATTCAATGCATATGCTCTGTGTAACTTTTCATTTCTATAAATAAAAAGTTACCGATTTTTTCTGTGGAAAAAAAAGATAACATGGCAACATGATGTCATGAGAAAAGATTGATTAATCAGCTCTAACTGAAAATGGAGGGAAGTAAGATGAAAATTTCCTATGGGAAGATATTGTAGCAAATCCTTAACCAAAGTATATACGTGGCTGAAGAAAATAAGTCACATCCTAAAGAATAATATGATTTATGATAAGTTTGAGGGGTATTCACTTCGCATGTTAGCTAAAATTCCCATGATTGTCCCCATAATCTCTGAAAAGTCTAGTAGCACAAAGAAAAGCACATGGAAATATCTAGCACAAAATTTGTATAACTTGGGAGTTAAATTTGTATAGAAAACAGTAGATGATTCGTAAGTTTTTCAAAAAAACATTCTAGGAGCAAGGATCATGTTTTTTCCTTTTTCAAATCTGCAATTTGCAAGAGTTCAACAATTGATGAAAACCACAAACTCTATTTTCTAAAGAGTTGTTGGAACACAAATAGACTAACCACTGTGTCCATTGTTACATTACTTCATTTGTCCTAAAGTGGACTAACTTGGATTATAGTTTGTTTGCAAGAGTTCAACAATTGATGGTAAGGTAAGGACCTCATTACAAAGTTCATCAATGGCAACTTTTCTAACTCTGTTTTCTAAAGAGTTTTCAGGCACAAGTATTATGTAACACATGGTGTTACATTTAATAAACCTTGTATAGGCCATGTAGTCAACCATCCATGTGAAATCACACGATTTTCCTATACTGCACACCTTGCATATGAGTGGTTGGAATTTGATGGGGAAATCCAAAAATGGAGCTGCAAGAGCACACTTTCTAACCTAGAAAAGACCATTTGACAGTCTTGGTTGTATTTTATTAACAACCAACAACAATAGCAGTAGCGGACAACGTGGATTGGGACCTACATAAACAGAAAAGCATTTACAAACATATTAAGCATTCTACTCTCCATTTGGTATGGGATTGAGAAACTTATACTGGTGCTTGCTTCAAGATCGGCGTTGGTCAATCAAATTACACACCAACCTTATCTAATACTTTAGATATTGAGATGGTAATGGTCAACACTACAATTACTGGATATCAATATTGTAGAGTATTTGAGTATTTGTTAGATTTTGGCAGGACAGTTATCCAATAGCGAACATATACAACTCCATACATTTATGGCTCTGAGCAAGCTGGTTATTTGTTGCCTTTACCCTACAATCTTGATATCCAATTCAATAAATACAAATATACCCTTCCATTTTCCTAGTAACCTGCAATTTTTGTATCCAAACCATCTTTATAATTGTAATGATAGCATTATTAAGTCCTTCCTCTGGCATATTTTCAGAGATTCAGTATTCTACATTTAAAGCCTTTGCATTTTCTAGTACCTTGCAGTATTGGTATCCAACCCAGAGAATACCAATGCACTCTTACTTCTTTTTTTCTAGCACCCTGCTAGACTGGTATCCAATCCATATTTATAGTTGTATTTATGGTACTAAGTCCTTGCTCTGGTAGATTTTCAGAGATCCAATTTTTTATATTTAGAATTTATTAAAAGCAACGCCAATTAATATTATTATTATTATTATTATCTTGTGAAGCTATGGTATATTTATCCTTAAGGCGTTTCTGTAAAAAAACCTGACAGTGATGTTCTGTTTTTCAACTCCCACCAGATACAATATCACACTTTCTAACCTAAAAAAGACCATTTGACAATCTTGGTTGTATTTTATTAACAGCCAACAACAATAGCAGTAGGGGACAACGTGGATTGGGACCTACACAAACAGAAAATCAATTACAAACATATTAAGCATTCTACTCTCCATTAAGAGGTGACTGACACTTGCCATAATTTGGCACTCCCATGCCACCGACCCATTTACTGGTTGAACCACAAGATGACAGATGGTGAATTTATGAACAATGCACAATTCAATCAAAGTAGTACAAACTCCTCAGGTGATAACATGGCAGCATGATGTTATGAGAAAAGATTGATTAATCAGCTCTAACTGGAAATGGAGGGAAGTAAGATGAAAATTTCCTATGGGAAGAGATTGTAGCAAATCCTTAACCAAAGTATATATGTGGCTGAAGAAAAAAAGTCACATCCTAAAGAATAATATGATTTATGATAAGTTTTAGGGGTATTCACTTGGCATGTTAGCTAAAATTCCCATGATTGTCCCCAGAATATCTGAAAGGTCCAGTAGCACAAAGAAAATCACATGGAAATATCTAGCACAAAATTTGTATAGAAAACAGTAGATGTTGGCTGGGTTAAACTTGGGAGTTAAATTTGTATAGAAAACAATAGATGATTCATAAGTTTTTCAAAAAAACATTATAGGAGCAAGGATCATGTTCAATTTTCACCTACAAAAGAGACACAAACCTAGTACTTAGTCATTGTTACATTACTTCATTTGTCCT
Organism: Pinus albicaulis; assembly: GCA_034641835.2. Lineage (NCBI taxonomy): Eukaryota > Viridiplantae > Streptophyta > Pinopsida > Pinales > Pinaceae > Pinus > Pinus albicaulis. The sequence continues at coordinate 746,149,009 of CM076578.1, read as the reverse complement.
AAACTGGACAACTCTAACTGGAAATGGAGGGAACTAAAGGCTACTTGTCAAAAACCACAAACTCTGTTTTCTCAAGAGTTTTCAGGCACAGGTATTCTGTAACATATGGTGTTACATTTAATAGGCCTTGTAAGCGTTGTAGGTATGGCTCTTGGCACAAAGATTATTGCAGTCTGCAGCACTGTACCTTGACAAAATAGATAAAATTAAAGCCTATACCAACAACCTTTAATTAATTTGACATATTGTCTTGGTACCTTAGGATACTTGAAAATTGTCTTCAGTAGATTCCTACACCCACATTGGGGATCATTTCTATGATAAGGCAACACTCTTTAGAACTACAAATTTGTGCATTTGTATCATTAACCTTGCCATACAAAACAGTGAAATCTTCTAGTTGTTGGAATGGTAGAAATGAGACTTCATAGAAGAACTCAGAATGTAAATTCGAGCATACATGTAGTAAAGATATGTCCTATGTATGATTAATTAATTTGACATATTGTCTGGGTACCTCAGGATACTTGAAATTGTCTTCAGCAGATTCCTGCACCGACATTGGGGATCATTTCTATGATAAGGCAACACTCTTTAGAACTACAAATTTGTGCATTTGTATCATTAACCTTGCCATACAAAACAGTGAAAGCTTCTAGTTGTTGGAATGGAAGAAATGAGACTTCAGAGAAGAACTCAGAATGAAAATTCGAGCATACATGTAGCAAACATATGTCCTCTATATGAAAATCCCTTAGAGATTAAAAGGTTATTTTGATGAAGCCTTATTATCACAGGTCCAGTAGCACAAAGAAAAGCACATGGAAATATATAGCACAAAATTTGTATAGAAAATAGTAGATGTTGGCTGGGTTAAACTTGGGAGTTAAATTTGTATAGAAAACAGTAGATGATTCATAATTTTTTCAATCCCCTTTGCAGGTGACAAGGGGGTGGAACCAATGGGTATGAAATATTATATCACATGATCATCTTTCTGTAGTTAATAGAAATTCATGGAAAGGTTTTTTCTGCTAACAGTATCAACCTTAAGAGTTGACAGACACAGGAAATAGTCTAGAATTTTTACTGCTATTCTTGGCTTTCTTCCTATATGTGGTTGGGGTACTAGTAATAAAATCTTATATTTCTACCTGAGAAAAATATATCTTGTCAAAGTTGAAGACTAACCTTAGAACACTGAAATCAAACAGGTGTCCAGCACATTAGAATCAATCCAGTTCGTTGCACACTCCTTATTCCAGAATTGCATTGTTACCAACTTGAAACAGACACTTGGACCTAAGCTAGTATTCTACTTCCTCGGAATTTTGGGAAAAAACAAGGAATTTGAAATTTGGCAAACCAGTAGCCCAAACATACTTGTAGCAAAATCAGCCTCTGGACTAGAACAAAACTGAGCCCTTCCATATTTTAAATCCTCCATTCTCCTTTGAGACCACCATTTTAATTGACAATAAACCTAAACAATCAGACTTCACTGAAGCCACAATGGTTTCATCTCTGGTCCTGCTAAGAGAATAGTTAAATTCAATGCACACAGACCACATAGTGGGTAGGTGCAAAATAAAAAAAACCGGAGAAAAGAGACAAAAATCCCTTCTGATCTTCACTTCCATTTGAACAATTCAAAGAAAAATATTCTTCTTGTTTGTGCATTTGTATCATTAACCTTGCCATACAAAACAGTGAAATCTTCTAGTTGTTGGAATGGTAGAAATGAGACTTCAGAGAAGAACTCAGAATGTAAATTTGAGCATACATGTAGCAAACATATGTCCTCTGTATGAAAATCCCTTAGAGATTAAAAGGTTATTTTGATGAAGCATATTATCTCAGGTATGCATACCCAAATGGGGAGGAGACAACCCCCACCTCCGATTTTGACACCCATGATAAAAATGAAGGACATTCGGATAGGGGGAAGTAAACCTGTTCCTTAAAGAACACTGAAAAAAGAGGTCAAATTATCAGAAATATAAAAATAAATAATCTGAAAAGGTCTTGTTACCCACCAAAGTAAACATGTTCCTTAAAGAACACTGGAAAAAGAGGTCAAATTATAAGAAATATAAAAATAAATAATCTGAAAATGTCTTTTTACCCACCACAACAGAGACAAAAATCCCTTATGATCTTCACTTCCATTTGAAAAAGTCATGAAAATCCCTTAGAGATTAAAAGGTAAAGAGGAGTGTTAAAGAGGTATAAATGCACCAGTTTGTTGACACTTTAAATAGTCAATGTTAAGAGGATTACACCGGCAGCAAACGAATTTTCCTTCCAGCAATGTTCTCTAGCAGATTTGAAGCTTTGAAGGCTAATGAAGTCACATGCATGGAAGTAACCCGCTGATCCTTTCAAAGCATATTTTAAGATAACACCTAAACGAACAACACCAAACTGAGGAAATCATCTGTGGAATCCTCAGCACACTTAAAAAATGGGTTTGGAGCAAGTCAGGTCAAAATCTTTCTGACTTTCTCTTGCATATTCAAAACTTCAAAATCTTTGTAGCAAGGGGATTACATAATCAGTGTTGCAAGGGGATGCACGCCCTAGGGATGTCCCCATCTCAAGTATGCATACCCAAAAGGGGAGGATACAACCCCCACCTCCGATCTTGACACCCAAAGTTACAGCAAGAGCCTTATCCTCTAGGCCATTTAGTTGTGGCAGCAAGATTACAGAAAGGCTTCAATGTAATAGAGAACATTAACAAAGGAATTAGCAGAACCTTACTAAAAAGATCAAACTGATTAATATGTCAACATTCCACAACTTAAGCACTTCCAGAATAATAAGGGAGACATCTGAACAAAAAATACACCAGCAAGTTTACAATGGCAGCCTTATACATTGTATTTCAATTTTCACCTACAAAAGAGACACAAACAGTATAAAGAGAGCAGCAGGACGGTCTTAAAAATGAATGAACAACAGGAAAATTATGTATTGACACATCAGATTACATCAATAGGTTATGAATGCCATACCTAACAACAGTCAGCAGCACTCATAGGCAGCAAATTTCTTCAGTTCTTCACTGGAACAGACACAACAGAAGAGATATGGCACTTCAGTCAGTGGAAGTCCTTAACAGTCAGCAGCATTCAGACAGAGAAAATTTCTTCAGTTCTTCACTGGAACAGACGCAGCAGAAGAGATATGGCACTTTAGTAAGTGGAAGTCCTCAGCAGCAGCACTCAAATGTAGAAAATTTCTTCAATTCTTCACTGGAACAAACAACAACAGATAAGATAGATGAACAATGAATGAAAGAAAGACATTTAAAACAAAATCTGAAAACTACCAGAACGTAACTAATAACTACCAATCTTGTTGGTCGTTCCAGCTGCCGTTGTAGGTCTCCCTCCTCATTCTTCCAGCTGCCCCTTCTCTGCAGCAAATGCGGCTATTACCCAGGGAAGGATGATTGTAGCGGATTAATGTTGGCTATTGCATATTAAGGTTTGTAGTTATGTTTTTTTTTTAAAAACTATTTTATATCTATGGCTCAGCATTCTTCAATCGTCTAACAAGGCATCTGACGGTCAGCAATAGTACACATAGGCAGCTAGGAAAGTTGTTTTCAAATAATGACACCTTACGGCGTAATTATGAAAATCAAATATTATTAAATATTAAATAATATTATATAATATAAAAATTAAATTAAATTTTGACATTTAAACTAATTCTTTTCTTTTAGGTTAAACTAGTCTTTACATTCCAATGAAATCTACCCAACCACATTGGTTCGTTTGAAACGTAGACCAAATCTATGCTTATGTGATTACTACTGAAAGATTTCTCTGCATAAATTATGGATCTCAAAAGCCAAATATCAAAAGTTGTAACCTAGATTTACAAAAAATTCTGGGGGATTTTATCAAAATCATGCCTTAATTTACATGGTTTTCCAGACAAATTTTGATTTTTATTTATGAGAAAAAGAGAGAGCAGGGCTTTGCCTTAGCGTCCCTGATTACATCATAGATTTTCAGCAGCAACTGTTTTTAAGACTTGACTTTAACAAGGCATTTCTACAGTTCTTTCCTCGTTTATAAAGAGCAGCCCTTTCTGCGTTGCGCTCCCCTTGTTGGCCATCAAATCAGCTTCACTATTTGAGCTTTTGAGGATGTGATAAAATTTATAAGAAGCAAAGGCTGAGAGGACCCTTTTCAGTCTTTCCAATATTCTGTTGAGGCCTGCATTTCTGAATTGCTCTTCAGTGTTCAGATTTTTGATGAGGATCTCCGAGTCTCCAAATACCTGTATATCTTTGATCCCTTTCTCTCTAGCAATTTGACAGGCTTTGAGGAGGCTAAGAAGCTCCGCTTGATTATTGGACTTCAGACCAAGGCCCCAGTAGAAAGAGTCTCGGGAAACGCCATTTGGGGTGTAGATAATCCCTCCGGCACCAGAGGGACCGGGGTTCCCTTTGGACGCCCCATCGAAGAAGATAGAGTGTGTCTTTTGAGCTCTCCACCAGTGCTGAAATGATGCATTTGGATCTCTCTTTCTCCAGGAAGGGGGCGCTGTTTGGGGAGAGAGAAGATACTTTCTGCGTTGAGGTTCAAGAGAACCGAACCACCTCTTCTCAACCGGCTGAAGCGTTGTGTCCTCTTTGTAATACTGCTGTTGGGCCGCTTCCAGGAGGAAAGTTCTGGCTTTTGCAGCAACTTGCATCGGTGTGTGATTAAGATCATTAAAAATCATCTGATTGCGAGCCAACCATATCTGCCAGCAAACAAACTTGGGAAGGGCATTCCAGACTTTGCGCCAGAAAGACTTGTGAGGGATTTGATATGGGTATAGGTGACTCCATTCAGCAAATAGATCCGAAACAGAGGTCTGAGAGGGAGAGTTCATGTGGAATTCCTGTAGCATGAGATCCCAGACTTCCTTGGCAAAATGACAGTCAATGAATAAATGTTGAGCAGTTTCAGCGTTGCACCTGCAAAGAATGCACCTGTATGGACCAGCAAATTTCCTTTTTGCCAAGTTGTCACCTGTTAAAATCTTATTATGTACCAACGTCCAGAAAAAAAGTTGACTTTTGGGAGTGCTAGAGGCTCCCAGACGTTTTTCCATAACGCTGCATTATGCTTGCTGTTCCTTGAAGTCTGAAAGGCACTGTATCCTACAACTGTTGTGTACTCTCCAGATTGACCCCAACCCCATCGATCCTTCGTGGAGCAATGTATCGGTGCAACGTCTTCCAGCATTTCGAGCAGTCTGTTTTGTTGTGGTAGCAGCCTGGCAGGGGAGTCGTGGATTACCCAACCGGCCCAATCGCCGTGATGGTCCCATGACGAGATGTCAAAAATGCTGAGCTTGCCTGCAGATACGAGCCAGCCTCTCAGATCGGAGATCTCCTCATTGTCGATTAGAGGATTTCTCCCCATTATTCGATCATGCCAGAGATTTGTATTTTTACCGTTCCCTGGAATTCTGTACACGTAACGTTTGAAGAATTTGCTGCTCTTGAAACAGAGTTTCCACAGCAGCGTGCTATTTGCAGTATACCCCAGCTGGAGGTTTCTGAATGCTGCGTAATTTTTGTATTTTGCTCTCAAAATTGCGCTGACAGGATGCGTTGGCTCTTTAAGCATCTTCCACAAGATTTTGCTTCCGAGTGCAAGGTTGACCAGTGAGGGGTCACGAATTTGCAGACCTCCCTCATCTATGGGTTTTTTGACAAGCTCCCAGTTGACCAAGTGCTGTTTCTTTTCGTTACCCCTCCCTCCTTGCCAAAGGAAATCTCTGAGGAGGGAGGAGATCCGATCCATTACGTTTCTAGGGGCGAGCAAGAACGCTGCTTGGTAAATTGATAAGGCAGACAATTGAGACTTTATCAATATGACCTTACCTCCTTTTGTTAACTAGAATCCTCCCCATGAAGAAATTTTGGTTTTGAATTTGCTGATAATGTCGCTCCAGAGCGACCTCTTGTTCGCTCCAGAAATTATGGGAAGCCCGAGGTATTTGATCCTGTCCCATTGGGAGTGCCCTTTGAATCCAAGAAGATTAGCTATATTGTTGAGCTCCTGTTGGTCAGTGTTCCAGCTAAATACTTCGCTTTTTCTTTCATTTACCAAAGCTCCCGAGACTTTGCAGTAATTTCTGATGACTGAATCAAAGGCCTTAGCTATTCTGGTTGAGGCTCCTCCCAAAAGAATCGAATCATCTGCAAAGAGAGCATGATTTAGAGGGTTGACTCTGCTGGTGGGTTTGAGGCCCGGAAGGGATCCTGACATTCTTTCTGCTTCAAGTTTTCTACTTAGAGTTTCAGTCATTAAGATATATAAAAAGGGGGAGAGCGGGCATCCCTGCCTGATGCCTCTCCTAGCTTGAAAGAAATTAGTTGGCCTGCCATTAATGAGAGGGGCTATCCATGGATTGTCCGTGCAGGCTTTTATGAGATTAACAAACTGGGAAGAAAAACCAAAGGAGAGCAAAACTTTACTGAGGAATGTTCTGTTGACCCTGTCAAAAACATTCGCCATATCTAACTTTATGAGCATAACTTTCTCTTTTCTCTGCTTGCTTGAGTGTATGGTCTCCTGCACTTGAATGACGTTGTCCAGTATGTGCCTGCCTTCCACGAAACCTCCTTGAGAACTAGAGATCAGCCGTGGGAGTAAGGGCTTTAATCTGTTAGCCAACAGTTTTGCCAAGATCTTGTAGGAGGCATTACATAACGAAATTGGTCTGAATCTTGCGAAAGTTTCCGGATTGGTGTCTTTGGGGATCAGAGCTAAATAGGTTGAATTGGTGCTGCCCCCTACTTTCGCTTTTTTCAAGAATCCCCGAATCATCTTTTGAAGATCATATTTGATTATGTCCCAGCATGCTTTGTAGAAATGAATTGTGAATCTGTCAGGTCCGGGGGCCTTATCTGAATCCATGGACCAGATAACTTTGATTATTTCTTCCTTAGTTACCGGTTTGCAAAGATCAGAATTGACCTCCGGAGAGATGAGGGGCGGGATATGAGTGAGAAATTCTGCTTCTTCCACTTCTTCACCTTGGGTGTCCAAACTGAATAGATTTTTAAAATGTATTTCAGCTGCTTCTTTGACTTGTTGAAATCCCTTGCAGATTTGGCCCTCCGAAGTCTTTATTTCTGCTATATGGTTCCTTGACAATCTAGCTCGATACTGTCGGTGGAAGAAAGAGGTATTGCGGTCCCCAACTTTTAACCACAAGCTTCTGGACTTTAATCTCCAATACTCTTCCTCTTTTCTAAAGGATTGAAAGGCTGCTCTCTGGGCTTTTGTTTCCATTTCCAGCAGCTCTTCATTGATGTTTTTGCTTTCCATATCATTTTGAAGGGTGTGCAGAGCCAGAACTGCATCTACTCTTTGGGTGACAGGGGTGGGAGTTAGTTTTTTGATCCAATCCTTCAATGCTTTTTTGGTGGACTTTAGCTTTTGCTCCCAAACGTAGCTGGGAGAACCTGTGAAGGAGGCGGTCCAAGCTGCTTTCACCGTCTCTGAGAAGCCCTCTCTCTCGATCCATAGAGGAGAAAAGCGAAATGGTATGGGACCCAAATCCTCTTCGTCTTCTAGACTGAGCTGAATTGGCTTGTGGTCAGAGGTAAGCTTAGGCAGAATTTTTGTTGTTATGATCTTCTTATTCATGAGGAGTGAAGTTTGTACTAGAAAGCGATCCAACCGGGCAAAAATGTGCTCTGCCCCAGTTCGATTATTTGACCAGGTGAAGAGTCCTTGAATTGGGTTAAGATCTAGCAGATCCCATTGCTGAGAGAGCTCTTCCACTATGGCAACCATGGGATCTTTGGAATTGGATCCACCTCTTTTCTCTTTGACTTTCAAAACAATGTTGAGATCCCCAGCAAGGATAATATTGTTGGGGGATTCTTGCTCTAGAAATGCTGCCAGAGAGTTCCAGCAGTCTCTTTTTTCAGAATAATTGACAGGGACATAAAGATTGAAAAGAGAGATAGTCAACTTACTTGCAAGATGGATTATTTCCGTGAATATCCAGTGTTGGGTCTCGTGAGTTTTGATCAGTTGGTATTTGTCTTCGGACCAAAGAGTTGCCAGTTCTCCCGAAGAGCCCCGCGCGCTGACCGCTTTTCTTGAGCTTTTTTTCCATTTTGACTTGCTGATTTATAGCAGTGCTTGCCCTGCTATCTTTGTCTCTTGGAGCAAGAGGATATCTGCAGGTTCCGACTTCAATAGGTCCTTTACTGCTTCTATTTTTGCGTGGTTCCCCAGACCTCTGCAATTCCAAGAGACTAGCTTCATTATTTACCTGAGAGCGGGGTGGAGCCACCCTTGGGTGGCCTAGGCCTGCTATTTCTTCCGATCGACATTTCTATCGTGGACTGGCTTCCTTGTGTTTTGAGCCTTTCAGCTTCTTCTTCTCTCTTTTCCTTGCGGGATTTCCTTCCAGCTCTTTTCGATGGGCGCTCAAAGATTTCTTCTTCTGAGGACTCTGAGCTTTCGGCTGCCTTTTTCTTTGTGACTTCTGCATAGGTAGGATTGGGGGGGCTGCCTTGGGATGCTTCAATTTGAATGGCAGCCCCTCCCTCATTGCTTGAAGGAGAGGCTTCTACTTGGTCCTCATTTTCCTGAGCATTGTTCGATGGATCGATCTGTACTCCCTCAGTTCCTTTTGAGATTTCTTCCGTCTCATGAGTGGGAATGGGGATGTTCCTAGCTCCTGTTGCGGCGCTTTTTCCTGCATCTTTTTTTGCGTGGGCTGTTCTCTGGGCTAGGGTCCATTGGTCCCCGTTGTGTTTGTCAGATTGCTCCTCTGCTCGCTTCTTACAGTGCTTTGCAAAGTGTCCATGTCCGTGACAATGTCTACATTTAAAGGGGAGCTATTCATAGTCGAGCTCTTGGACATGCGTCCATCCTGCTACCGTGAGCTTGATCGCTTCAGGCAATCCTTCTTCGAGATCCACTTCTACACAGATTCGGGCGCATGAGTACTGGTCTTTTCTTACTGCTTGATCTATGTATTTGCCAAGCGCGTTCCCGATGATCTGTAGCGATTTTTTATTCCAGCAATGAAGAGGCAGATGGGGGAGTCTCACCCACACCGGCACAGCAGATGGGACATCTTGTGTGGGATCGAAATCTGGAGTCCATTTGTTTAAATACAAGCCTCGCGGCCCCATGAAGTAGGGGCCATTTCTGAATATTAAGCTTCTGTCTTCCGGGTTTTCAAACACAAAAACGAAGTACCCTTTGCCCACGAAATAGCTCTTGACGCCGTCTTTTATCAGTGGTTTCCAATTTCTTTGTGTCCATTCCTCCACGGATTTAGGGGACGGCCATAAGCCCGTAAACTGGCCTATGAGGCCTCTTTCTGCCAGGTTCAGAGCCGTTTTGCAGGTATCCTCCTCAGGCAGGGCAACTGAAGGGATCGAGTCCATTTTCTTGATGAATTTCTGCTGGAATGCTGATGGAGGGTGTTTCGTCCCGGATGTTATCAAAGATCGAAAGGCAGACACTTCAAAGTGATTTCATCAGCGAAATCTTAGTTAGACTACACCTTTTTAAATATTTTTTTAGTTGTGTAAATCATGATGTATTAGTAATTGTTGTAATGATGAACCTTATCGTGAGGATAAACCACATTAGTTGGTTTGTTGGTTCGAAATGTCAACAAAATCCTAATGATGTGATTAATTCGAAAGACACATTTTTCTAAAGTATGGATCACAAAAATCTTAGATCTAACAAATTGTTGTAATATTTATTTTATTTTATTTTATTACACCATGCTCACAAGCCCAATATGCCTAATATGGAAGAATATGCCCAATATGGAAGACATGTAATGTAATGTTATGTGATGTTAAATTACATAAAAGTAAATATAAAATAAAACAAACTTTAAAATAATAATAATAATACTTAAAAAAAAATTGAGGTAAAATAGCCAATCTAATTTTGATAGTTTTTTGGTTCTAAGTTTTCACAACCCATGGTTTTGTTAAGAGTACATTCTTCTCTAAAGCAATCTATTTAAAGTTATTCTTCTCGGAGTTGTCTTTAGTGCGCTTTTTGGAGTTTCATGTGTCAGAATCGAGCGGAAAAAATTGAAATGAAGTGAAATCTTGATTTGTGTTATTTAAACTAGTTTTTTTACTGTATATATGCATTCAACACCCTAAAAATCCCCTAGGGCACTTCGATTGTGCAAGGATTACCCATCAAACTTGTAATTTCAATGAATTCCTAGGAGATTTTAAAGAAATTTAATCAGAAAAATCCATCGGAAAAGTCTCCAAAAAATCGCACAAAACACAACTAGATTCTTCTCTAATGTAAGACATCCACTGCAACAAAAACTCAAAAGCTAAAAATTATAATTATATGTTTTGTGCACCATATTTAGCTAGACCAACCTAGATCCATCTTAATTCTGGATCTATCAAGCGTTGAGAGGGATCAAATCTCTTGAGGTGAAAAACTCTTTTTTGAGTGAAAAAACTTGAGAAAAGGTTTGCACCTCAAGAGATTTGATCCCTCTCAGCGCTTGATAGATCCGGAGTTAAGATGGATCTAGGTTGGTTTCAGTCGTGTGTGGCCAAGGAAAATCTATTGATAATATAAGAAACATATGATTAATTTTATCAATAATATGTAAATACATCTAATATTAATATAACCATTTTAAATATGCTAAATGTGTTTGAGATTTATCAATTCATTTTAATTTTAAATTTTCTTAGTTACCTAAGTTTGTTGAGATGATAAATATTGTAAAATAACTTTAATGATGAAAAATGATGAAATAAAATTTTTGAATGAAAAGTGACAATGTAATAATATTGAATGATAGAAAATGTGAATAATAAGAATGTAGTAAATTACAAATAGCATTTATTGTGATCAATATCAAACTATTTTCTTCTACTATTCTTATTGTCACCCTTGTTAGTTTTGTCATATTTTCATATAGATTATATGAAAAAGACAGTTGAAATCATAAACCATTTAAATATTTAGCTCGAGTTGTTGTAGTAAACATCATACCTTGTCTCTCTTGCTCTCCAATATTATTAGGTTTAATTACTATAACACAAAAATAAATCTACATTGCCAATAATTATTTGTGCTTACACTAAAGTCAATGCAAATTATTAATCCAATGACTTTAAAATTAATGTACCATCATACATCCAATTACATCAGATTAGAAATCAACATATACACTAAAATCAATGCATCTAATGCAAAAAATCAAATAAGATTATAAAACAACATCTCCACTGAAATCAATGCATCTAATGCAAGTAATCAAATAGGATTAGAAATCAACATCTACACTCAAATCAATGAATCTATTGCACGTAATCAAATAAGATTAGAAACCAACATATACACTAAAGTCAATGCATCTATTGCAAGCAATCAAATAGGATTATAAACCACCATCTACACTAAAATCAATGCATTTAGTGAAAGCAATAAAATAGGATTAGAAATCATATATATTGAAATCAATGCATTTGGTGTAAGCAATCAAATATATTTAGGAATCACCATTTACATTGAAATTAATGCATCTAGTGCAAGCAACCAAATAAAATTAGAAATAACCATCTACACTGAAATCAATGCATTTAGTGCAAGAAATAAAATAGGAATAGAAATCAATACATCTAGTGCAAGTAATCAAATATCATTAGAAATCAAAATCTACACTAAAATCAATGCATCTAGTTCAAGAAATCAAATATGATTAGAAATCACCGTCTACACCGAAATCAATGCATCTATTGCAATAAATATTCTTCCCTCTCTCCCCCCTCCATATATATCTATATGTCCCTCCATATCTCCTTCTTTGTCTCTTTATCTTAGCCCCACAAACACACACTCTCTCTCACTCCATATTTATCAATCTCTTTGTCCCTCCCTCCCTATCTCCATCTGTCTCTTCTTTCTCTTCACCTTCCATCTATATCTCTATCTCCCTTTGTCTCTCTATATCAACCCCAAAACATACACTCTCATTCTCCAATATATCTATCTATCACTCCCTCCTCCTCTCCCTGCCTCTCTCTCTCTTCCCCTTCCCTCCCTCTCCCCCGCTTATATCTCTCTTCCCTCCTACTATCCTCTCTCCCTCTCTCTCCATGTTCCTTATCACTCTCTCTCTCTCTCGAGCTTTCACACTCTCTATATTCATTCTTACTTCCCTCTTCCTCCCCCTCCATATCCATCATTATTTCCCTCCCTCTCTCCACACTCTCTCTTCCTTTCTCTCCCACCTCTCTCTCTCTCTCTATCTTCATCTTCCAATTTTTTTAATATATGCCTCTCTCTCTCTCCTTCTCTTCTCCATTCTCTCCATATCTCCTTCTTTATCTCTTTATCTCACCCCAAACATACACACTCTCTCTCCATCTCCCCCTTGTCACTCCCTCTCTCTCTCCACTTGTCACTCTCTGTGCATTTCATCTTCCCTCCCTCTCTCATCCTATCTCCCTCCCTCTCTCCTCCTCTCTCTCAAGTCCCCTCTTCTTTCCTTCCTCTCTCTCCCTTTCTCTCCTACCTCCCTCTCTCTTCCCACATCTATCTCTCTCTCTCTCTCTCTCTCTCTCTCTCTCATTCCCATACAGTCCTCTCACTCCTCCTCACTCTCTTTCTCTCTCTCAAGTCCTCTCCCTCGTTGTTCGTCTCTCTCCCTTTCTCACCTCTCTCTCTCAAATCCTCTCTCTTCCTCCATCACTCTATCTCTTTCTCCAAATATGTTACTACATCCCTCCATTTCTTCTTCTCTCTCCTTCTCTCCCCCCTTGTCTCAATCACTCCTCCTATGTCTCTTTATCTCACCCTAAACATACATATTCTCTCTCCATATCTCCCTTGTCACTCCCTCTCTCTCTGCTTCTCACTCTCTATATATTTCTTCTTCTGCTACCGCTCCCCGCCCTCTCTCTCTCTCTCTCTCTCTCTCTCTACCCTCCAATCCTCTCTCCTTATCTCTCTATCCCACCTCCATCTTTATGTCTCCCTCTCCCTCCCTCTCCTTCTCTTACCCTTCTCTACCTTTCTCACTCCTCTCCCTCTCTCTCTCTTCATTCCTCCTCTCCCCTCTCCTTCATTTATCTCCATATCTCCTTTGTCACTCTGGCTACTTCTCCACCTCTATCATATGTTTTTGTTCTTCCCTCCCATATATATCTAAAACATATATATATATATATATATATATATAGCAAATTTAATATTGTATTAATATAAAATTATTAAATTTAATAATATTAATATGAATATTAGATTTAATAATATTAATAATATTAATATTAATATTTTAATATTAATGTTAGGGTTAATAATGTTTTTTTTGCATGCTATTATTATTAATTTGGTCCATAAGCTTCATATATAATTAGATGTTGATTTCTACTCCTATTTGATATTTTTTTATTTATTACCTTACCTTCTTATACATCTTTTATAAATATAGTATTGGGCCCGTGGTATTTGGTCCATGGTATTAATAATAATTTGTCCCATGGTATTTGGCCCATAAGACTACCCTAAATAAAACCTCTTTTTTGAGTTTTTGTAAATACAAAGAGGTTTATGGAGTAAATATAAAAAGAAGTTTTATTTATTTACCATATCTCCCGAGTAAGTAGAAAAATAGGTTTTATTTATTTACCATACCTCTAGTTTATTTCTATTTTTATTTGTTTACTATATCTCTTTTTTTAGTGTTCTTAGAACTCTTCATATTTTAAATTTATTTTAAATTTATTTTTAATTGTTTATTTATATGGTTGTGTAAATTATTTTTAAGCCAACATTATTTAGATTGTATTTTTATTTTTATTTTTATTTTGGCTTCCCACATACTTACACATTGGGGTCATAATGGGCTGTAGGGTTAATAATGTTTTCTTTGCATGGTATTAATAATAATTTAGTCCATGGTATTTGGGCCATAGAATTCATATATAATTAGATGTTGATTTCTAATCCTATTTGATATATTTTTACCTTACCTCTTTATACCTCTTTTATATTTATTTATTTACCATACCTCTTTTATAAATATGGTATTTGGCCCATAGGCCTTTAGTTTATTTACCATACCTCTAATTTATTTATATTTTTATTTATTTACCATATATTTTTTTAGTGTTGGTAAACCTCTTCATATTTTGGGGTGAAAATGTGAAGTTGGGAAACACTTTTTGCCCTTTTTTGACGTTGAAAATTGTAATTTTCTATGTTTTTCAACTTCAACTCCACTAAACTCATATTTTTATCGCAAATTATGCTTTGACATAAAAACAAGAATTGTAGAGAATTATCTTACCTCCATACCGATATTTAAAAAAAAAAAAAATATTGACATATAGAGGAGTAAATTTGTTGTTTACTAACTGCATATACTTGAAATCTTCAGGCAAACATAAATAGTCACTTTATTATCCTTTACTTTTTTTAGGGAAGGTTATTCATTTTTTGGAAAAAAACCATAGCATCATAATCTGCATATATTGCACTAGTGCACAGACTATTTTTTGGTAATTTTCAGTTCAAATCACTATTTTTTATTATTTTTTGAAATGGACGAAGACAAAAAAACAGTGATGTTTCAGTACATTTTATTATCCTTTGATTTTCTTTTCAATGTGGTCGTAAATAAGAAAAATGAGAGTACCCTTTTGAAGTAGACAGGGAGAGGAAGTGCGCTATGATTTTTTTGAATTTTTTGGTGTCCTCATTTGAAAGTTATTGAATTTTCATTCAGTGCAATTTTTCGAACAATGAAATTCCATAGTGACATAGTTTAGTAAAAAATTAATAAAAAATTGAATTTTTTAATGAAACTCCATAAATCTCAGATCATCAAAAACTAGATTTAGAGACGAATCTAATGGTACTTGGTCCGACATATAACATTTTGTTTTTGTAGGTGTTCTGTCCCTCCAAAGTTGCAGGTTTCTCAAAACTGCAGAGTTTTCTGAGTTTTTTGTTGACCAGAAACTCTCGGCCGAGAAAAACTCTCGGCCGAGAAATTTTTAAAACTCTCGGCCGAGAGTTTTAAACCAATTTATGCGCGGGAAAACTCCCGGGCAAAAGTTTTAAAAACTCTCGGCCGAGAGTTTGCACAATAAAACTCTCGGCCAAGAGTTTTGAAAACTCTCGGCCGAGAAATTAAAAAACTCTCTCGAATTCTATCTCATGCCAAAAAGTGTTTCCCAACTTCGCGTTTTCGCCCTTTGATAAATTTATTTTTTAATGAAATTTTAGTTGTTTATATATATGATTTTCAAAATTTTTGTTTAAGCCGACATTATTGAGATTTTATTTTTAAAATTTTCTTTAGTTTTTGTTATTTTGGCTTCCGACATACTTACACAGCTGGGTCATACTGGGCTGTAGAATGCGCCTCTCGGCACAATCAAAATAAACCCTAATGTGTGTTATGAAATCTTTCGGTAAAAATCACATGAGATAGAACATTGTCGATGCGTTTCGAACCAACCAGTCAAAATTTGGTGATTGAACCACTTAGTAAAGACACAACACAAAGAATAGACTTTTTAGAGGATAGATGTCTTCTGAGTAATATTTGAGAAGAAGAAGCCTTCTGATTTTGTTATGTAACCTTCAAAAATAAGGTTTTCCAAGTTATTTATGTTGTATAGGGGAGGGACACCATTACTTGCGTGCCCTCCATTGGTCGTGAAGGTTGTCGTGAAAGGTCCACACACATCTGAGTGAACTCTTTCAAGGATCTCTTATGCTCAACTGTACTTATCATAAAATGGGGTTGTGGTGTCATTCCCCATTTTACACCTTTTGCACGTATCTCACTGCTCTAGTGCACCCTTGGGAAGTCCTGTAGAAATCCATTGCATGATCTTCAATGCTCCATGGTGAAAATGACCAAGTTTCCTGTGCCATAATTCATCGATGTCTCGGCTTTCCACCTTCTCTGCTTTCATGCTCAAAGCAGTGCAATATTATACATCCAATTTGTATAGGTTCTTCACTTGAACCCCGATCTGCTTCACCTACCTCATGGCTATGTGATGAAGGAAAGCCTTTCCTTTGCTAAATATGGCATCATAGCCAAGGTGTTCCAATAGAGCAACTGAAACTAAATTTGATCTAGGTGGATATTGGTGGTCACCCGCCTATTCCACTTGGGGCCCCACCATTGTCTCTTTCAGTTTTTCAGTTTTGGCACAACTTACTATTTTTAGCAGTTTTTCGGATCTTGAACTTCCAGAGCCGTTTTGAGGCCCTAAACGATGTTTTTTGGGAAAACCGAGAGCAACATTGGTCTCAAAATTTGTAGTCCTCGGATAGATCTTTCTAACGAGATATGATTCGCGTCAAACGGAGATCGTATGCCAAAGTTATGTCCACAGGAAGTTGAAACACCAATTTACCCAAATGGGGCCCATAGTTTTGGCGCTTCATCTCCTAGGGTTAGGGTTTTGATGTTTAGGGTTTTACATTGTTTCTAAATAATAAATAGGCCCTCGAGCCTCATTGTAACCTAGTTCAGAGGCCTGTAGCCGCCACATCTCTCCTCAGAGATAGCTACCATCGCCCTAGCTAGTTTATTTCCATTCCGTCAGTAAGCAAATTTCAGTTCTTTGATATTAATGAAATGAAGTGATTTTTCTGTTGCATCTTTGTATTTATGGTTATATTTTTATTCTGTTGTGTTCCTGCATAAATCTGGATCAGTGGTATCAGAGCAGTCTGTTATTTCTCGATCCTTCTTTGCATGTCCCCAACGAGGTTGGGGTATAAGGAGTTAGGGATCGATCTGGTGGAACCTTTGCAAGATCAACCTCGCAAACCCCGACGGACGCCCATGGGGGACGAAAAGAAAGATGAGGGAGCAGGAGATCCTATCAAAATATTTCTTGAGAAGGCCCTCGGAAAACAAAGGAATGCTATGATGGATAACTTTGCCCAGATCCTTCAACGGTTGCCCACCGGCGGCGCATTTGCATCCAGCAGCCACTCTGGAGGTGCGACTCCTTTTAAGGTATAAGTAAATTTCGACATTCCCATATTTGAGGATCAAATAGATGCAGATGTTGTAGATAGATGGTTGAATCTATTAAAAGGATATTTCTCGGTTCATGACTTTTCCGACCAGGAGAAGATTATTTTTGCACTCCTCAAAGCTACCCCCCGTGTCAAGGACTGGTGGGAAACCTACTGTGAGAACAAGGACCAGACAAAACCCTCTTTGTTCTCGGTCGTACCAACTTGGAATTCTTTCCAAGACACCATCAAGGAACAGTACTATCCCATGGGGAGCTATGAGGACAAGTACATACAATGGACCACGCTGCGACAACAAAGGGATCAAGATGTGCATGAGATGACGAATTTGTTCCATACCCTGTGCACAAAGTTGGGTATCAAAGATTCAGAGAAACATCTAGTGCTAAAGTATCACAGTTGTCTGCACAGATACATTCAGGAGGAAATGGAATTCCTCGACATCTCCTCGCTTGGTACAACATATAGGTATGCTGCCAAGATTGAGCATAAATTCAAACAAAAGAAGCGAGACTTTGGATCTGCAAATCAAAAGCAAGGGGAAGGTGCTCCCAAACCATAGAACAAAGGACAGATCCAAGGCATGGCGGCTCAAGACAACCTGTCGAAGCCACAAGCAAAGAACAACACCGAAAAGCCAAAGAAGGACACGGGAAAGTGGCGTGAGTTCCATAAGAGCTCCACTCACAACACAAGTCAGTGTCGGGCCAAGCAGTCGCTAGTAGCCGAGATGAGGGCTTTTGAGTCAAATGCATGCTCCAACTTTGAATCAGAACCTAACAAGGGGAATGAAAAAGGGAAGTAGATTATTAATGCGGAGCCCAACGCCATTGTTGCCACTGCGAAGATCCAAAAGGAGGAACCGGAAGATCCAGAGGAGGAGGAACATCTCTTCCACTCCCAGATGTGGGTAAAGGGCTCCCCGGTACAATTCATTGTCGACAATGGGAGCCAAAAGAACCTCATTTCAGCAGACGCTGTGAAGCGGTTGGGCTTGCCGACCACAGCTCACCCACATCCATACACCATCAGGTGGCTTCACCAAGGACGAGATCTCCGCATCAGGCAGCAGTGCTGTTGAGATTCAACAAGATGATGAGCTTAGTGAAAAGAGTCTCCTTCACTAAGTGGGCTCGCAGGCTATTTTTGGCGCAGGTCTATTTTTAGACATGATGATGATATTTTAGAAGTTGTAGGATGCTATTTGTGGATGGTTGATCAAGTTGGAAAAATATATGAAATTCTATTTTTAGAATATTGGGCGAAGTCTATTTATAGATCGTTAATCTAAAAATAGATGCATGTCGATTATTATTAGCTCTTAATAATAATCAGACTCTAAACAACAACTTATTCTCTTGGAGCACATCAGTTCAGTGCACAGATGTGGCACATCAGTTGACAGAAGGAATTATGCTATTCCTAAGGTTTTATTGGAGCTAATGCATGGAGGACTCAGTTAGAACTCAAGTGGCAGAGTTATGACACAGTTGGAAGAAGTAGTTATGGAGTTGTATTTAGTTTAACTCAGTTAGACTTAGTTGAGCTAGTTGTATCTAGTCTAACTGATTGATACACTAGTGAGAGTGGAATGAATTAATTAGTTAATTAATTCATACATAATAACTCATTAATAAACTGAAAAATACATCAATTAACTATAGTGCATGGAAGTTTCAGTGGAGACCAGTGGAGAGATAGGTGAAAGGGCAAGATAGACTATCTGTTGTGACTATAGTGATGCATTGATTGCATCCAACACTTAGTGGAGATGCCAATGAGGATTGCGCAGTCAAGGATGGAGTAATTCAAATTCATTCAGAGCCATTCTTTAGCAGAGATTGCGTAGTGGAAGCAGGCTACCAGGTGGCAAAGATCGGTGCATGGATTTGCAAGATTAGGCCTGATTAGTGTATGACGATTGTATTGTACTGAGGGCTTGTGATAAGCTTTGTATGTTTGTATGAGATTGTCATATGATCTCCATGTTACATAATATATAGTTGGGGTTTTCAGCTTTAGGCTTTCCTAGGTTAAAGCGTGTTATGTGCGATTGAATATTTTTATTTATGCTTCACATGTGTGTGCAATTAATTTTTCCGCAAAATATTAACAAGTGGAATAGATTCAGTATCTTGCATAAAGTTAAATAGTGTGAGATCAGGTGCATCTTGGACATATGCATGCTTAGTGCATATAATTTCTACAAGTGTCGCCTTCCCTATAGCATCAAGCCCTTCACGGATGACGTATTATGTGACGTTGCTCCTATTGATGTTTCTGATGTATTATTAGGACAACCATACTTGTGGAAGCGTCATGCTGTGTATGAGTCTCGGCCTCATGTTGTTATTGTTACTTTGGGAAATAAGTTGTACAGGATACCAGAGGTACCACCTCCTGCCGCTATCTCTTTGGTTACTGCAAAACAATGCAGTAAGCTCATTTCCCAAACCAGGAAATTCGTTTTCCTGATGATCCGCCCCCAGGGCAAGAAGAAGACTATGGCCACGACCTCCAGACAGGGCCCCTCTGCACGACAACAACAAATGGATAAGGTCGTGGAGGAGTACGGGGACATCTTCACCTCACCCACAGGGGTTCCTCTGCACTGCCAGGTCAAGCACCCGATTGATCTGACCCCAGGTGCACCACTACCCAATGGACCGATCTATCGACGCTCTGTTCTGGAAAATGATGAAATCAAGAGGCAGATTCAGGAGCTGTTGCAGAAAGGTCACATCAGACCAAGTTCATAGCCCTGTGGGAGCCCGATCGTGTTGGTACAGAAGAAGGATGGGACGTGGAGACTCTGTATTGACTATCGGGCGCTGAACAAGATCACTGTCCGGAATAGGTACCCAATCCCACGGATTGATGACCTCCTGGACCAACTCAAAGGTGCAAAATATTTCAGCAAGATCGACCTGAAGTCTGGGTATCACCAGGTACCAATTGAACCCTCCGATGTGTGGAAGACTGCCTTCAAAGCCAAGGAAGGCCTTTTCGAATGGCTAGTCATGCCTTTCGGGTTGACAAATGCTCCCGCAACCTTCATGAGGATGATGGATGACATCTTGCGACCATTCACCAACTCATTTGTAGTGGTGTACTTGGATGACATTCTGATCTTCAGCCAGACTTGGGAAGAGCACCTTCACCACATCCGACAAGTCCTCCAAACACTGCGGCAACACAAGTTGTGTGCCAATTTGGAGAAGTGCACTTTTGGCATGACCCAGGTTCAATATCTGGGATACATTATTGATGAAAGGGGGGTGAATGTGGATCCGACCAAGATCCAAGTCATTCAGGATTGGCCAGCCCCAACCACTATAACAGAGCTTCGCAGCTTTCTGGGTCTTGCTAATTTCTACCGTACGTTCGTGTTGGGATTCTCTCATATCACTTGGCCCTTGAGTCAAGTCACCAAGGGAGGAGCGAGAGCAAAATTATTTTGGTCGGAATCTCAACAGAAGGCGTTTACGGAATTGAAAAATCGCCTCTGTTCTACCGCAGTGCTCACATTGCCAGACTTGCAACAGCCATTTGAGATCGAGACAGATGTCTTTGACTATGCTGTTGGGGCGGTTCTTACTCAACAGGGACATCCAGTGGCATATCACAGTGAGACATTGTCTGACACAGTTCGCAAGTACCCCACTTATGACAAAGAAATTTATTCCATTGTGCAAGCTTGTCGACAATGGAAGCATTACATTTTGGGGAAAGAAACAATCATCCACACAGACCACCAGCCCTTGCAGTTCATACAGACACAAGGGAAGCTACAGAATGATCGCCATCAGAAGTGGTCCACATATCTGCAACAATTTCATTTGAACATCAAGTACAAGAAGGGTAGTACCAATAATGTTGCAGACTATCTCAGCCGACCACCGATCGTGGCACTCACCACTGTTCTCAACTCTTGTGGGCACGAGACTTCTGATTGGCCGCTTCTGTAAGAGAGCGACCCAGAATTTGGCCACACATACAAGGCACTCTTGGGGGGTACGCAAGTTCTAAATTTTCACCTCCAAGATGCACTTTTATGTCACCTGGGACACCTTTGTGTTCCTTCAAGCGAGCGCGCCAAGATGATATGGGAAGCACAATACAGTCGAGTCGCTGGGCATTTCGGGGTCGAGAAAACAGTAGCAGTACTACAGAAGTATTTCTATTGGCCGAACCTTCGAAAAGATGTCGAGAAGCACATCACATCATGCACTGCTTATGCCATTGCCAAATCGACCATCAAGAAGCAAGGCCTATATACTCCGCTACATACCCCTAGTCGACCTTGGGAATCCATCTCCATGGATTACATGTCGGGCCTGCCTTCTACTAAGCATGGAAATGACTGTGTTTTCGTGGTCGTCGACAAATTCTCGAAGATGGCCATTATGGCGGCCTGTAAGAAGAATATCACAACAGAATCCACTACTAAACTCTTCTTTGAACGAGTGTAGGTGCACTTTGGGATCCCACAGTCTATCATATCAGATTGGGATAGCAGGTTCCTCAGCACATTTTGGTCCAGCCTCTGGTCAATGCTAGACACCAAGCTCACCAAGTCCACAGCTTTCCATCCCCAAATAGATGGCCAGACAGAGGTCGTCAACAGAATGATTGTACACATTCCGCATGTACAATTCCAAGCATCCACGCACATGGGACTAGAGCCTTCCCTATGTACAACACAGTTATAACCAGGCTCTCCACAGCTCAATTGGCCACAACCCCTTTCAGGTGGGCTTGGGATTCCAGCCACTATGTCCCATTGACGTAGCCATGCCATTTGCGGCTACTCAGGCCGATTCGGCTCATGTGGAAGTTGTAAAAGAAAATAACTTCATCGAGTGCATTTAACACATCTGCCAATAGGTTCATGACATATTGGATAGAGCTAATGCTAAGTACAAGCAACACCATGATCAACACTGGGTGCCACACAACTTCCAGGTGGGCGACAAAGTGTGGCTACATTTACAGAAGGAGCACCTCACTGGACCCCACCGCAAGCTTCGCCCGCTTCGATACGGGCCGTACACCATCACCAAGGCTGTAAGGAACAATGCCTTCGAGCTCAGTATTCCACCATTCCTTGGCCTGCACCTAGTATTCAATGTGGACCGCCTTCGTCCTTACTTCCCACCTCTACTAGACACCTCTGACATTGCAGAACAAATCACACCAATAGAGTTAAACCCAGACTGCATGGAACAGGCCACCACAGATTGTATCATGGACATGCAAATCAAGAACACTCTCTACCAGAAGATCCAACTGTATCAGGTTGTCAAAGCTGGCCAACTCCTACACCAAGGAAAGCGGTTCACCAGGGACCAAGTTCAACAGAAGTTTTCTCATCTCATGGAGGAACTTAACGCAATGGGGACCATTGCTTCCTAAGGGGGAAGGAATGATCCAGGTGGATATTGGTGGTCACCTGCCTATTCCACTTGGGGCCCCACCATTTTCTCTTTTAGCTTTTCAGTTTCGGCACAACTTACTATTTTGAGCAGTTTTTCGGGTCCTGAACTTCCGGAGCCGTTTTGAGGCCCTAAACGACATTTTTTGGGAAAACCAAGAGCAACATGCAACATTAATGTTGATCACTCACATCAACATTTGTAGTCCTCGGATAGATCTTTCTAACAAGGTATGATTCACGTTAAACGGAGATCGTATGCCAAAGTTACGTCCCCGGGAAGTTGAAACACCAATTTACCCAAACGAGGCCCATAGTTTTGGCGCTTCATCTCCTAGGCTTAGGGTTTTGGATGTTTAGGGTTTTCCATTATTTATAAATAATAAATAGGCCCTCGAGCCTCATTGTAACTTAGTTCAGAGGCCTGTAGCCGCCACATCTCTCCTCAGAGATAGCTACCAGCGCCCTAGCTAGTTTATTTCCATTTTGTCTGTAAGCAAATTTCAGTTCTTTGATATTAATGAAATGAAGTGATTTTTCCGCTGCATCTTTGTATTTATGGTTATATGTTTATTCTGTTGCGTTCCTGCATAAATCCGGATCAAAATTATTCTTCATACCCGAAACATAAATGATATCTTTTAATGTGAGAGGAGAACTAGACTCCCTCTGAAAAATAATAGTATCGTTACCATTCGCACTATACCTTTCATCATCTCCCATCTCGATGTGCATCTCAAGGTCCTTCTCCTCCAATTCATTGAAAAATTCTTTGTTTATGGTCATATGGATGAGGGTTTACTATCCACATACCACACACTACCCATCATCGATGTAACCATGCATGCAATGAGGGTGAAATCCAACTTTAAGTGTGAAGCAAGAGCTTCACCTGTTGCTCCTCCTAAGGGCTTCTTGTTGGCCTTCTTGTGCAGACACTTCATGGCATAGTGTCCCAACTCATGATAGTGAAAACATTTAATCTTCGAAAAGTCCTTATTATTGCTCGCCTAACCAAAATATCCTTTGGATTGGGATTTCTTCCCTTTCCCTTTCTTTGCCTTTATAGCCAAGGCACATTTATCCTCATCATCATGCTTGGATGGGGTTTCATCTCTGGTGTTCCGCCTTATCTCTTCTTGCACCAAGTCAGACCACAAATGCTCCCACTCTAGTAGCTTCTCCCTCCCATTTACCAAATCTTGCTAGTTGTGCTATCTCTTGGGAAGGCCTATAAGTGTTAGGCTGACCAGATCATCTTCAACAACTATAATACCAACACTCCCAAGCTGATTTCGACATTGGGTGAACTTGCTTAAGTACTGTGGTATTGTGTCTCCCTTTTCCATCTGGATTTTTTTAAGCTTGTCCTTCAGTTCCAGCTTCGTGTGTTCACTGTTGTTCTGAAATAAGTATGTTAAGGCTTTCCACATTGCATATGGAGTCTCCTTCCCATGAAGGTTCGAGACAATATGATCTCGAAATCCTTCCAGTAATATCCTTCTTTCCTTGGCTACATTCTTCTTCCATTCTGCTAGATTTTGTGGATCAGCAGCTGCAGGTCTCAGAACATTTCTATTAATGTATTCCTTCAACCCATTATCTTCCATAAATGATTCCATTTGGTCCTTCTAAGCAATGTAATTCGAGCTACCCTCAAGGGCATACTCGAGCCTCAGACCATAGAACATCATCTTGATCCTGTTGCTAGCTCTGAAGAATAGATCTGCAAAACTCGTTCCTCCTACAAAGACAATTTTGTATTCTTCTCTTCTATAATTATTTCATATTCGATACCATGTAGAAATTCCTTATTGATTTAAACTGCTAATTGTAAATTATTAAAACAATAGACTTGAATCTACTCTAGCAACTGCGGAAACAATTAGACGATTGCGAAATCACGAAACATAAAATAGAAAGAATTCAATCAACACATTATACAATGATTTTCTGGGGAAAGCCACAACTAAAATCCCTTGCTATCTGTATATTGCATTATTCAAAAAATATGAGAAGATTACAATTATTTTCTCAAACCTGAGCAACCTATGCATTATCGCATTATCTTTATCTATCTCATTGCTCCCTAGACAAGCGTTGGCCAATACTTAACCAATTTTCTACTTGCCCAAGTCCCTATTTCTTCGCGCTATTTCCTTGGGAGTTAGCCCCTATTAATTAGGGAAATTCCTCATCCACAAATACACAATCCATCATATGATTTCCTTTGACTGCATTATACAACTGATAATACACTGCCCTTGAACTCCAATCTCAATTGGGTAACTCGTAGATCTTGCATGCATGAGTTATTTATGGCTGATTTATCAGTTAACCGGTTGATCACAAAGTGCACACCCCACTACTAGATCTCCCATTAGTTCCTCCAACAATTGGAACTAGTTTAACTGGCTTTAACTCATATAAACTGAATTAATTAATTAGAACTCAAAATAAATTCAACCAGGGCTCCTAAAAAGTACGAGACACTCTACATTAGTTAAGTTAGACCCTCAAATCGAATTAACTGAACCAACTATGTCAAACTAACTTAATTAATTAGTACAAGTTGTTATGTAATGTGGAATTACAATTTTCTTCTAATTTAATTCAAATAAAATAAAATTAAAATCTTTCTTGGTGCCATTTTCAACACATCTTTCTTTGTGTGTGTGTGTGTTGAGATTTATATTTTTGCACATGTTATGATGGTGGTTTCTTACTTGAATGATTGCCAAGATTATAAGAAAATCTTAATTAGCATTAAAAGTTGAAATTAGCCTTAATACTGATTCACCCCCCCTCTCAATATTAATATTGTTTCCAACACCCTGGTATTTGCAAGAATAATAATAATAAAATAGTGAAAAGACATGACTTTTAAGTGAAAATTAACACACACACACACACATGAGGCCTCTGATTTGTAAAGGGAGATATCTAATTCTTTCGTGATGTAAACATCAAATATTTGTCTCAAGCATTGAAAAATTAATTAATAATTTTTTGGTGAATTGGAAATTAGTTGATACCTTTATCTTTTAGAGATAAGCTATCATCATTCTAAGTTAGTGTTTATTCTACAATATTCTACTATCTTGATAGAGAGTTGGGTTTTTATTTTGTTTTATATTGTATTCATGTGTATATGTGCTACATTTCCTTACCTACTTTTCATTTCATTGCTTATGAAATGTGGATTAATGGTTTCAAAGTAATATACTCCTTGTTATTTCTTGGTGCATGTTCCCAATGAGGTTAGGATATAGAGAGTTAGGTTTCAAGCTAGTCTCACTTGGGAATGATAGTACTCATCAACACAAGAAACCTCCCATGTTGGAAGAAAAGAGAGATGACGGGGAAAGAGATCTTATTAAGCCATTCCTCAAGGAATCCCTCACACAACAAAGGAATGAGATGATGGACAACATTGCCTAGATTCTTCGATGATTGTCAATGGCATCTGAGAAACCTTCATTAAGTCACCATTTTGGAAGTGCAACATCCTTTAGGGTACATGTTAACTTTGATATCTTTTTATTTAAACATAATATAAATGTAGATACCTTGAATATATGGTTAAATCTATTAGAGAGCTATTACTTTGTCAAAAAAATTATTGGCAACAAAAAAATCACCTTTACACTCCTCAAAGCCCTTTATTATGTCAAAGATTGGTGGGAAGGTTATCGGGAGATACATAATATCAATAAGTATTCAATACTCAAGACAACCACTTGGGTAGCCTTTGTTGATGCCCTCAAGGAAGAGTTCTACCATGTTGGAAACTATGATGACTAGTACACAAAATAGACGATTTTGGGATAAGGGAGAGACTAGACAATGCCATAGTACACCAATTTCTTCCCTACCTTCAGATCAAATCAAGGTATCAAAAACTCTAAGTGAAACTTGCTTCTAAAGTACCAGTGTACTATACAAATACATCCAAATAGAGATGAATTTATTGGATGTCTCCTCATTAAGAGCCACTTATTAACATGCTTTCAAAATTGAGATGAAATTCAAGAGTAAATGAGAGTTCTAGTCTATAAATCCACTACAACATAAGCATAATAAGGGAAATCCTAGCTCATAGAACAAGAGACAAAGCAAGGAGCACCAACCTCAAGATAGCCACTCCAAGTCATGGATAAATAAGGGTAATGGGGAGTAGAAGAAGGATGTTGGGAAGTTGTGTGTGTTCCAGAAATCCCCTTGGCATAATATTGTTGAATGTAGCTCAAAACAATTGTTTTTTATTGAGCTTAAATAAAATTATTTGGATCGTGACTCGAACTATGATTTCGATCAACATAAAAAAAACATATCATCAATGTGAAACTTAATGCTACCATTACAACTACTAAGATCTAACCAGAAGAATCCAAAGAGTTTGAAGAGGGGAAGCACCTCTTCCATTCATAGATTTGGGTGAAGGGAACCACAATACATTTCATTATTGACATTAGGAACTATAAGAACTTGATCTCAGCAAAGGTCATCAAAAGATTAAATTTTTCGACAATGCCACAACCCTAACCATATGTCATGAGTTGGCTAAGACGTGGATGGGACCTTCAATTCAAGAAACAATGTCTCATATCCTATGACATCAAGCCCTTCTAAGATGAAGCATTATGTAATATTTCCACACTCAATTTTTTGTGATGTTCTTTTAGGACAAAACTTATGTGTGGAAATTTCATGCTATTTATGAGTCACAACATTGTAGTTTCAATGTTACTTTGGGAGGTTGGTTGTAAATGATACCAAATGTGGTTCCTATTACTACAATTTCATTAATATTGGAAACAAAATGCATGTAATCTCTTAGACTACCAATTTTGTCCTCTTCATGGTCCGATCAAAAAGGTCAGTAGAAGGTCACCACAACTTCAAGACATGGTCTCTCTACAAGCAAAAATAGATGGAGAAGATTGTATAATAGTATAGAAAAATCTTCACTTCACCTAAAGGGTTGCCTTTGCACTGCTAGGTTAGACATTCCATTGATTTGATACTTGGCATACCCTTACCTAATGGACCAAGATCTTCACCTCGTGAAATCCCAATCATGTTAGTGCAAAAGAAGGATGGAACATGGCAACATGACCATCATTAGGTTTCACACAAGTTTCAGTTTGGTGGTAATATTTGCTTACATTTGCCAAAAAGGCAGTTCACGAAACCCCGTGGAAAGCTCAAGGCACTCTAATATGGGTTTTACACCATCACAATGCATGTGGGTGAAAATACCTTTGAATTGAGTATTCTTCCTTTCCTTGACTTGCACTAATATTTAATTTGAAGCATGTGGTTGTATTGTTAAGGCACTCTGTGAAGGTCGCTAGTTTGAAATTTCGTGGGAAAAAATCCAGTGATGTTAAGGGTTGATGTGGCCCAAGTTGGGTGCAATCCCCAAGTGATTTTTATGGCTTAGATGCCCTTGGGTCGCGATTTCCCGGACCAAAGGTTAAACATACACTCATCTCAAGACTTACACAACTTAGTGAACAAAAAGAACTTCATATTTAAATTATAATTATATTTTACAAATTTAATTAATACTTGAGTTTAATGATTAAATACATGTCATTCTTTTTCTCAAAAATTAGTGTCAAACTCAAAAGAAATAAAATATATATACTTCCATACAATTTAGTAATTAAATTTTAAAAAAAATTATACTCCAAAACCAATTCCCTTATCCCATAAATTTAAATAATAATAATAATAATATTGTTCTCTCTTATAAGAATGAATTATCTCAAATATGTTCATATTTTTCATAATGAGTTGGTTCTTGGTGATGTGGGCACCTTTAAAATGGAACTCTCCCAAAGGGTAAAACTAGCAATTGCACCGGGGTGCAAGGGAACGCCGAAAGGGATATCGATGGGTAAATTAGATTAATCTCTTTCATGGTTTCTTGGGGCATTGACGTAGGTAAGATATTCCCTACTTATAATTCCTCTATTTTAATTTCGTTGCATAAATTCCTTTGTTGAGGTACTAAAGTTAAGTTTGGACCTTTCTGCCTCTTTGCATTTAAAGGATAGCCAGTTTATGGATAGATTTTTCATTAGCATCCAGGATGTCTGCCATAACTTGGTGACTCATATCTTCAATTCCTTCAGCAAGTTGGTAATGTCTCTATAAAATGGCCATGATTCTGCAACAACTCTCCTACAACTCTCCTGTTGAAATATTCACCTCTATCGTGTATATCATGTGGTCATTAAGCTTGGGTCCTTTTTCTTACTCTTGTTGTTACATTGAAAGAAAGAATTTGTCATTTATATCATGTGGGAATTAAGATTGGTTCCTTCGTCTTAATCTTCTTGTTATATTGAAAGATATTGAAAGAAACAATTTGTCATGCTCTACAGGGAATTTTACTCATTCTCTTAACCAGGAAATGGTCATCCCCTAGTCTCTACAATCTAGATCTGCAAGGATTAGAAAAAGGGTGATGTTTTCAAGTTCTACACCTTTTTTCTACATATGTTTCACTGAAGGAGTTGTTTCCAGCAGATTTTTTATTTTTCCTTTTTTATCTCTGTCAAGGGTTTTTCATCTTTATTAAAAGGCCACGTGCTGCAAATTTAGTCCCCAAAGGAGAAGACTCACATATGTTATGTTAACTGGAAGTAGAAACTTTTGAGTTCCTTCTGGACACAACAAGCCAAAATGCTGAAAAGAAAGATAAACATTCAACTTTATGGAACAATGAACAGTCACATTAAATTTTTAAACCACTATTGAGCAGGTCTAATTTGGGGAGCAAATGCACAACCTATCAAACTCCAGTTTTAAACCACTATTGAGCATGTTTGATTTGGGGAGCAAATGCACAACCTATCAAACTCTGAAAGTAGCTATGAATCCATTGTTGTTTACTTCATTATCAATTATCTAATTTTATAACCTACTTTTCATGACTTGAATGACATGTTTGCAATAACATGTCATTCAAATTGTAGAATTTTAGGAGCAGTTCCAGCAGTTTCTATCATATTGCTTCAATGCTTATTTAGGTCTACATGGCTAAGCTGAAATAACCACAACCATATCCAATGAGAAAGGTACCTGTTACTGATGCTAAGGATGTATAAAATAATCCCCTCAAAAAGAAAGAAGAACTTTTGCAAAAAATGAGCTTAGACATGGAATATGTAGGTATGCTAAAATTTCAGCACACCTCTAAGCTACAACCTACTCTATCAACAATCTGTCTTGTTTTGTTCAATATTATTTTGAAACTGTTTGTCCTTATGATTGTCAAGTGAAATGAGCTTGCTTCTACTACACACTCTATAACTGGAGCTCTTACATTTCAGAATGTAAACATGGGCATCTTAAAATATTTCACATCTTGGGTTTTCCAATAGTCTCATCCAATTTTTATTCTCATCTTGGGCTTCGATGCAAATCTAACTTAAAGATGCAAATAGCATATATAAAAGTAAACTCTTTAGAAATGATGCAGCTAACAATCTAGGGTGTTAAGTTTATAAATTTTTATCCAATACAAGCTATATGGTGTATTGCTGCTTATTTCTTCTATTTTGTTCCAAAAATACAAGTATTTTTACCAATTCCTTATGTTCTTCATTGGTCCTACCTTTTTGCATCACAGGTATCAATATATATTACAAAGAATATCTCTAACATAATCTCATGATAACATCTTATTTTTTAAATAGATTTTGATAATGAAATCTTTGTCAGGTTTAGTATAGATTCAAGAATGGTATAGGATTAATTTCAACCTTTCAATTTCCATTAGCATCACAAAATTAAATGTTTGGGCAGTTTCAGATCCTCCCAAAGGCATTAAATGTTATATGGAAGTTAATAAATATGAAGTGTGGAAAACACAAGTTTTAGCTATAAGATATTACACAAAATATCAAAATTTATAAATAGTATACCTATATAACTAAAGATTTCACATTGTCATCTACTAATTGTTTATTAATTTAAACTATAATTTAAATTAGGCAAATCGCAAAATTGTGAAATCTAAACATTCTACATTTTAAACCTTTTGTAGACACATTTTTCTGACCAATTTTGTCCAAAATATGGTTAGAATTGTGAATTTCAAATATTTATATTACAAAATGCAAGTGTTCATTAGGTTTTGGAGGGCGTTGAATTGATTTATGCATTGAAAAATGCAATTTAAGCAACATAAAATTGTCATTTCACCGACACTTGCATAGCCAGATTCCAGTTATGGTTGCCGGAAAAGTCAAATTACATGGAACAATTAGACTTGTCCTTAGAAAACCTCTTAAAGGTGTTTCTCCGAGATGAAAAAAATGGGCAAAACGATCATCTACGCTCTGCTATTAAATGTTATGGCCTAAATCCCCAATGTTAAATTACAAGTATTTTAAAGAGACCCTGTATATTGCTAAATAGGAGGTAAATGTTACACATGTAAGTTGTAACTCATAACATTATGGGCAAAGCGAAACATATTTGCATTGCGATGAACAGCCATGCCCATTGGGAGAAATACCATTTTATTTAATGCCTTGTGCAGGAAATAACAGGCATTTTTTTCTTACAACCAATGGCTATACCGTAGATTTCTTCCAGCCCACTCAAGAATATTTGAGTACAGAACCACCAGAAGCTTCGAGAAGTAAGCTATGCTCGCCTGCAATAGCTTCACCGATGAGCTCTTTTTGCTTTCCACACGTTCCATCTCCTCTCTCGACAATTCTCTATTCTCTAGGCAAATCCAACAATGAACTTTCATTTTCTATTTCACTATTTCATAAATTCAAGAGGCTACTTGAATGATTCGATGCATAAGCTCTCCTTTTAGTTTCCATTTTTGTAATTATACTGTCTTTCATATAATCTTATGATAAATTATACCTCTAACTTTTCACAGGTGTTTGAACATTCAATTAGATTTCCATGAGGATTGAGGACAATAACATGCATTTTGTGATATAAATTTGCAGGACAATTTGCAGAATCTATGCCCAAAATTGGATTGCGATTCAGAGCCTGCCTTCTGTGAGCTACTTGTACCAAACTCCATCGAATGTCACTTTCATCGTAGTGAGCAAGAACTCCAAGTTACCACAGAGCTGACGATCATGCTTTGGATGGGTAATGTCCCAAAATTATTAGGATATTCTTCCTTCTATATAATCCCCAAAACTTCATTAAATTGTATCACTTGAGTCCACTAATCACTGGTTCTTGATCAATGATAACAGTGCCATCCAAGAATTTCAATGAAGATATTCTACATCATGGTTATATCCTAATCCAGATTATCCAATTATCCAATGCACTTTATACAGATGCAGAGAGCCCACTGTTTTAGGCTTTAGCTTTTGTTTGGTCATAAATGTGAGAAAATTCAATTGCAGGCGATACTGACACTATTTAAACAAAATATCCAAGAACATGTCTAACATTCTAAACCAAATTTGAAGCCAATAAAAAGCGCTAAAGGAAATTCACCCAATTCCATGTTATATTGTCTGCCCTAAATCTTGTCAGTTGCAACTGCATAAAAATGCAATTAAGTGATGGGCCATTACAAACCTTCTTATATTTGTTGTGCTAAAATTCCCTCATCTAGACACCGTCCAAAGAGAACCAGACTAAGAATCGTTGCACCGACACAACACAACCCGCAGAGGAGGGGCATGCCGAGTAAACACATATTTCTCTTGTTCATCGGAGGGCCACTAGTCCACTTACCCATGTTGGACAGGTTCGTGTTAAACTCAGGGGACATTCGTACAGGTGAAAAAATCATGGGATACATGACTTAATTGACGTCCTAGACCGACCTCATAACCAAACCTCAATTACCAATGTGAAAGGAATTTGACACATAGAAGCTAAGACGAATCGATAACTATTATGCAAAATCTTAGTACAGAATATAAGATGGAAAAAAACAATGTTCCACAGAATCAATACCCAACAAAACACTAACCCAAATCTGAATATTCCATCAAACTTCACAACACAATGTCACTGAAAACAAAATTGAAGTAAAGAGAAGAACTCACACAAGTATTATGCTGGCAAACGAAGCTATAAAAGTTGTTGTGCTTGAAACACCGGGGCAACAGATTTTGAGAGAACTCGGGGGGATCCCACACAATAAAATTGTTGCTCGCACTGCTCCAGGAGACCACTGGGTCCGTCGAAGGATCCTCCACCATGTGATGTGTCTTAGTGAGAAACAGAGGAATGGCGAATCAAGGTCAGTGGATAATAGGGAAGATAGAAAATTATGGTTGACTTCCTTGTCAGATATCTCTAAATACATAACATACAGTTTGCATATTATCAAAATTTCACTTCTCAAAATGTTGGAAACGGAGCTCATATGAGCAGACTGCAAAAGAAACAATGACTGAAAGTAGCTAACCTCTACCATAGATGATAAGTAACGTCCAAAAATAGACTAGTGCCCATTCATGTTTCATCAAGACCTCAATCTCCTGAAAGAAAGCCCAATTTCACATATGAACAATATAATATTCCCGGTATTCCATTCAAAATCATAACTGAAGTAAATCCTTGTCAGTTGGCTGGAGATTCATCTAATACCTGCAATAACACATTTAAGGGGATCCTGAGAATGCAAATTCCTCAATAAGTTGAAGTCAATGGAATCGAAATTCTTGAATATGAGTAGTTAAGAATAGCAGAGACCCACGAATCGTAAACGTTACCTTTTCTATGGCCTCCATTTCTGTGATCAAATTTTGAAGCTCAGATATGTCGTACTCGTGCAGGAGAAACAATGTCTTGTCATCTACAGTCTGATGGGTAGGAGACATGACCGGCTCCTTTACTGAATCAAGGGTTTCTGAGACACAGAGTTCCAATCGCAGGAGGGGTTTATTGATGGCACTGAGTGAACTGCTAGAGACTGCATACTGCACAACAAAAAAATCAGACCGTGCCCATATAGCCATCTTCCATTCAACCTTTGCAACAAAAAACAGGCTGCTTAATCTGATTACATTACCACCGTATCTTGACTTTCCAGTAAATCAATTAGCTGATGAGAAGATGTATCACGATGAAGCGAGCATTCGAAAACGTCGTGAGCAAACTCGCAGGAATCCCCTTGGCGACAAGTCCCATTTGTGAAGTCTGGACAAGCAGTTCCAGAATAATGAAAGTGTGGAGGATCGTGTCTTCTTTCTTTCTCACTGGCGTGAGCGAAGGGGCACTCATTCTAGTCATGGCTCCGTCCTCTCATATAGCGCAAAACCTTAAATTCATACATTTTGAATTCGTCACATGAATAAGCATCCGCAATGGGCAAAGGATAAAAAAAGGGTTGCAGAGGCGGCTCTTGTTCTTCTCAATCGTCAAAATGACCAGAATGACAAACCCTCGCTGCGTGAAATTAGTTTCCCTAACGGCCTTTATTTCCCGTTTACGAGTCATTACGAAGACCACACGTGGTAAATTTGAATTGGTCCCATGCGCATAGGGAACGCTTTCTCATTGGCTGGGGTGAAGTGTTTGCTCACCCCAAGCCTGCAATGGAAAACGCCTCCGGCGTAATAAAAAGGTTATAAATTAAAATAGCGCCTCATCTAATCTTATACTGTTGAAACAAATAGATTATTCATTGATTTGATCTATCGATCAATCTGTTTGAAGTGGGGGAGAAAACAGAGACTAGGAGTTCCCTCCAACAAGAGGCAAAAGCTCCAGAGTTATTAGTTTTAGAGTGAATCCTAAAAGAAATATATTGTTGAAAACAACAGATTATTCATTGATTTGATCTATCGATCAATCTGTTTGAAGTGGGGGAGAAAACAGAGACTAGGAGTTCCCTCCAACAAGATGCAAAAGCTCCAGAGTTATTAGTCCTGTTCTCTATTCCCTCATTCAATCAGATTATGGCTTACGCAGTGACAACAGTTTCAATAGTTGCCCCTGCTCCTCTTCCACTAACAACATTTTCGGAGCTCTGTGCATCTTCTTCCGCCCATATCTCTGGTAGAGTTTCTCTAATGTCGTGAATGCTTTCAATGGCAAAATCTGCTCCCTCTGTTCGGACCAAAGTGCCCACCTGTTGACAGTGAAAGCCAATCTTAAAATTAGAGGAAGATTCGACCAATTATCCCTTTTCACAAAAGCATCATATGCCATTCAGAATTAGAAGGTCTTACCAATACAGTATGCAGGCCTGCACGCTTTCCTGCGGACATATTCCTCCTGCGGACATATTCCGGGGGCTATCATCAAAAAAAATCTGCAAGGAAACATGATAGATTTAGACGCAACCCTTACAATAGACGCCATTGAAATGATATGCGGAAGGTAAAGAGCATTGGATGTTGTGTGATCTGTCATAAGCCATAAATAGTTATGTATGTGATGTCGAATTGCAAGGTTACCAGTATGTTATCAAGCTAGAGTACAATTGAGTACAATATTATGTTTGTAGCTCCTCTACGTTGAAAAGGGGCTGTTTGGGGACAAATGGATCATTGCTGAATACAATATTCTCTTTGTAGCTCCTCTTTGTTGAAAAGGGACTGTGTTTAAAACAAGTGGATAATTGGGCAGTATGTGGGACATGATCAGAGTAACATGCCTCTGTTTCTTGTCAAAACGCCACCTCAATCCAACTTTTTGAAGGACAATCCATTCATCTTGGGACAAGTTATTACATTTAAATAAGAATTGTATGTCCAGATTTCAGCCAGGATGGCCACTTTTATAAAACGTCTAGATACCTCTCACAGTGGAACCAAATCAGAGATGTTAGCTGTCTTTGTCTGTGTAGGAAGGGGGTTTGGTATAAACTTTCTATACAACTTGGATGTGTCAATCTTAATGTAGACGTATATTGATTTCTAATGTAATATTTGAATCATTTTCATGAAAAATTGATAGCTGAAGGAAAATGGTCAGCAAAATGTTTAGTTCCATACCGTTTTTTGTGGATCAGCATTTGCAAGGCGAAGAACCTGCTCCATGGCCTCTTTTGAGGGCTTGCAAATTATGGGTGTCTTCGGAATTGTAGAGTTAACAATGGGCTTATCCTGTTTATTACTGTTTTCAGTTATTTTTGAGGGAGGATTAAGCGTCTCAAAGCATATTATGCCTTCAAAGCAATCTTCCAACCCCAGCTTGTTAAGGACCTTTGCAACATGAAATTTGTCACTGTTTGTAAATATCTGTTTCACATGACAAAAGTGATAAACAGTTAAGAAGTATGCTTTTAAATTTCAAAAAAATACCTGGGACTTCATCATATGTTATCATCATATAAAGAATTTGCAGGAATCCATATGATCTTACAATTTTCCGCTGAGGCATGCTTAATAACAAATTCTTCAGCACAGGATCTGGTTTAAGATTCTCATATGGCACACTTTCGTTAACAAAACTGTATGCGAAACATTTGTTTTGAGTGAGTGAAGCAGGATAGCGTTTTCGGACAAAAGCAATGAATGGTGCTCCAAACACAGTAAACAGTGAAAGTCAAATCAAAGACATTTTCTTTGATTTTAGTGAAAGTTAAAACATTGGATAGTTGTAAATTCAAAAACTAGAGGACATAAGATCTTTTAATTACCTGTGGTAGTCGTGATGGTCAACTTCATAGCCAGTTGCCTACATAGATCAAGAACGCGGTAAAATAAAAGGCAATGAATTCGTGAACATGAAGTTGGAGAAAGAAGATATCAATTCAAGTGCAATTCCCAGCCACGAGGTTGAATATAAATCTATAATTGCCAAATTGATATGGGTAGTAATTGTTAAAAGCAGACATCTAGAATGAAAGAATAAACAATGTTTCTACATACTAAAAAGTTATGTTATATGATCTATTCAATGATAAAATAGTATAGATGTAGTATGTTATATGATCTATTCAATGATAAAATAGTATATATATATATAGATTCATTTAGGTTTGTTTTAAGATAGATATATTATGTTGGGATATCTCTCAACCCTATGCTAAGATAGGAGTTAATTAGTTGGAGAGAATTTTCATGTCCAATTACATCTAACAATGTCCTAAAACTTACAATAAAAGTATTCATTTAGAGACAGACTTTACCTCAGAATGATTAATAATAATAACAACCACAACCTTTTCCTATGATCAAGTGTCACACATAAGACAAGTGGAAGTTACTCATTTGAACACTTGCCCTTAACAAGTACTTGTCTCAGTCCATCATTTCTTCATCAACAGCCAGTACTCTGCAACACATGCTGCTATAGAAACTATAAATACTCCTTATAAATAAAGTTTGCCTTTGATAAAAACATGGATTTTCTTCTTCTAGAAATCACAAATCTGTAGAAGTTTGTATAAAAGAACAACCATTCACTGAGATACATGGATACCTAAATCCTATCACCATTGATCTAATAGGAAGTCCTTCAAGAACATGGCTCCTCAACTTCTTTATGAAATGCCTCTAGAAGTAACCAATTCCATCAACATTCCAAGAATTGATTAGTGCAACAAATGCACCCGCTCTTGACTAGGACTTAGAGTCTTACCTTGTTTTAGCACATATAACAATTTGTATGCAATTTCTAGTGCTATAACATCAACCTATGTCCAAAACTAATATATGGTCCACTCATAAAACATTAAATTGACACATGGCCCACTGAAAGAGTTAAAAGAACTTACTACACAAGTGAACAAACTCTCCCTTCAAGAAAGTAAAACAGGCGGTGATTTTAGGACACAACTCAACCATGCCATATGGACATGCATCAGATATCCTCATGCTCAAGCAAGATCGAATGAGTTGTCCTTATGCTCAAGCAAGATCGGCTGACCAATTCAACTTATGCACCCAAATATGAGGATGCACATCCAAATGTTTTAGTTAACTTTCATTCACCTATTCATAATTAAGTCTATCTAGCTCTAGTCATGAACACACCAAGACATCCTTTGTTTAACTTAGACACACTAATCAAAATATCAACTCGAACAGACCAAGCCACCCAATGCTTATCTCAGAGACACTGAGAAAGCCATCAACTTAGACACACCAAGCAATTTTCTATCACTAGTATCACAACTAGTGAATAGTGAATCTCTTGATACTATCATTTACTATGTCACACATAGCGATGGATCTAGGCATCACACTCTATTTGCCGATTTTCAAAATACATAGAAGAAAAAATGAACACAATATTTATACAGATCCAAGATTTCTATATAACACAAAAACTCGATCATCCAAAACAGTACCACTACTTTTACTAGTACAACTCCTCCACATAATGCAAATATTTGCTTTTATTTGGACTTTCCTTTGCCTTTATTAAAGTCCATACATAGGTATAAGCTGTTATGATCCCTGAGACGGTTTTCACATGTGCAGGTATAACACGACTGCTGGGCTCCTCTTACATAGAGGAGGTCATTCCTCGACTGACTTATTTGATTTTTGTAGCCACTGAACGAATTCACACTGGATCGTGTAAGAACAATGGAGCAAGGTTCAGACTAGCACACGCGTATGGTCATGTAGGCACCTGCTTTGTAAATCTTCCTAGGATTTGGATCTCAACAGTATTACTATTAACAACTTGAACAAACACTTGCTGGCTTAAGATAGACACACGATTTAAACACACTAATTTTCATGGCACGCTAATAATTTTTTGACAGAATATCTCAAGCATAGAAGCTCATTAGTTGGGAGAGAATCTCTTTTGCTCAACTAGATCTAACAGCCTCCTAAAACTTACAATGAAACTAGTCACTTAGAGTTGAACTCTATCTCACAATAATCAATACTAGTGACAACCACAACCTTTTTATATGATAAGTATAACACATATGACAAATATTAGAAACAGGGTTTTAATCTCATGAATTTGCAAAAGGTCTCAGAGTAGTGGTGAGTAGATCAATTTCCATGGGTTAAATCATATAAACCCATGCAGTAGCTATGGATAAGTATATCTCAGATGTTCTGCCATCATTTCAGGAAGCACGGCCTTATAAGCAGCTGATAACTCACTCTTAAGCTACTTGCTAAACCTATTACAGTTAACAGGGTTGCAGAATTCATCAGCAATCAGCCATAGAAGGCTCCCAAAGCAAAAAAATCAGTCATTTTAAAGTTAAAAGTTGAATTAAAATGCTAAATTCCGTGAAAAAAAAGGACTGAATCCTTACCGTGAGTCCAGCCAGGACTGTCCCATAAGTCTCATACAGCTCTCTCAAGTCGGGGGCTCTGCTATTTCCAATTACAACCTTTTGATTCACATAATCTGTGATACAATAACCAGGCCGTACACATAATTCAAACCTCAAAATTTTCCTCAATGCCAAAGCAGAAATCCTAATTGCATCTACAGAGGTGCCGTGACCTAACTCGTATTGTGTGCAACAGTGAGTTGAATCTAAACAATCCATTGGGTGTATTGAATATGAACCCTAAGCCCAGATCCATGTAAATCTGGGTATGATCACCTTCAACTTGCAAAGTGGGAGATTCATATTGTTGAACCTTCAATTAAACTGAGAGTGGGGGGAGTGAATCAGTTTAATACATTCCTGATCTTTTAAAACTTTTCATTAAACTTATTTACATCTTCATTTCACATCCAATTTGATGTGTGAATAACTTTAGAATGTAAGCAGCAAGTATTAGTATAATATAGCAGTAGATTTAATATGAGAGCAGTAGGTATTAAGCAGATGATACATATAAGATCAAAACATAAATATCATGCACAGAGACACCAGATGTAAGTGGAAACCCATAAAGAGAGAAAACTATATCTTATTATTGTTGTGATGCAAAGGCAAGCTCCAACTCCCTCTCACCACTGTTTTTCTATAGGCACCAACCTACAGGAGGCTCCAACCTCAATTCTGCAAGCTACAACTTGCAAGGAAGCACCAACTCCCTTCAGTTTTCTGCAGGCACCAACCTACAGGAGGGTCCAACATTAGTCAACTACAATTGACATCTATCAAGCTGCAACTTGATAGGGAATCTCCCACTGAATGTTTGCTGATTTACTCTCTGTTCTGTAGCATCTCTTTCTGCTCTTGTTCTCTTAATCTTCTCTGCTTTATTCTTCTATATTCTGCATTCTCTATATTTGCTCTCTCTCACTCTCTAACTTTTTTTATTTTTATTTTTATGCATATCAATGTTATATATAGAGTTCATTGCATGACTCTTTACATTCCTCAGGGAATTTGAAGTGAGTAGTCCTGACTTTTTGCCTTCTGCCTTCTTATTTATCCAACTCATTTTAAAATTATAGCAATATGTACAAATTTCCATGCTACAGTGGGATTTTGTCTTTTCTTTAGGATACTTGCCTTTGCATCACAAACAATATAAAAATATTTACATTTTTCAGTTATACATCAATTTCACTCAACTCCTTTTCTGGATTTTTGGCTTTATTGGATTTGTCTTTTCTGCTGTTGTTGAGTGACTGTTCTGCCTTCTTCTACTCACTGTCTTCTGCACATTCTCCAGTTTTCTGAGCTTTTCACCTGTCCAATTCATTCTTGTACATATTCCTGTTCATCGAATTTTCATTTCTACATGCTCTCCTCTTCATTGCAGTTGTGTAACCACTTTGGAATAGTTTTTACTACAGAACCTTTGGTAAACTCAACTCTCGACATCTTCAAAACTGTGGTCAAACCATAATAAAACCAAACCTTATGACTTTATCACAGTGAATAAGAGTGTATCGTCCTTTGGCTCCAGGTCCACGAAGCATTGCACCTTGCCTTTTTATATATATTGCGCACGGTATATATATATATATATATATATATATATATATATATATATATATATATATATATATATATATATATATATATATATATATGGTTTGGGCTTTTGCATATAAGGCGCATAATACTTTGGCTATTAAAACCATGTTAATTGACCTTCGACATATTTAATCACATATGCATATTCTATTATATGTAATATATCCATATACATATTACGGCGCTCTTCAATAATTAACGGAGTCCCACAGTACATCGCATACCCTTACGAACTTGTGAACCATGATAAAATCTTTTAATATACTCCGTCGAACCTTATATTAAGATTATAATACGTCGAAAACATTAATAAACCAATTCA
Organism: Pinus albicaulis; assembly: GCA_034641835.2. Classification (NCBI taxonomy): domain Eukaryota; kingdom Viridiplantae; phylum Streptophyta; class Pinopsida; order Pinales; family Pinaceae; genus Pinus; species Pinus albicaulis. Next base: position 746,108,351 of record CM076578.1, on the reverse strand, counting down.
TTATATATGACTCCGCCCGGGCCCACGATACAACCAAAGGGCCAATCGAATACATGCCGTACCTGGTTTATCAACCGGGCTCCTTTATTAAGCCTTGTGCAAGTCCTGCGAATGATCGTCGTCGGATATCGAGCCTCCAGATCAATGGTGTGTATCGATTTCGCTCGATGTCTTCAGTCGATGTATAACGCGCGAAGGCACACTTTAAAGGGCGGTTTTGAAGCGGGTCCCTTGCCACGTGTCGATTCCTGTATGGAATCGCTCCAATTCACAAAATACCACCTGCTCCGAAGAAGCGGTGCGAAATGGCAGGGTGGTTTTCGGCAATCCGCGTTCACTTTTCATCTGGTCGTGGTTCCACTTCCTCCTATGCTCCAGGTTCCGGTCCGACACTTCCGTGTACAACATTAACTCGTGGTTCCAATATGTTCAACGATACTATTCAACCATTGCCATTCCACGGTCTATCGCACACGATTTATATATTCAGTATGCACACCGAAGCGTATAACCATGAACATTCCAGAGTATATGCATTAACACAGGGACGGAGTACACTACTGCAGAGTCAAAGCACTCTCACGCATTCCCAGAGCACCACTAGAACTCAATCATATACATGATTTCAATTCTGTCTTCCTGCATAGAGATTCCTATTATAGGGTATACAGAATTCTATCACTCCTCCCGTATCCTTGGCTATGGGATTCGAACTTCAATTACACAAATCCATTATCCTTCATCAAGAGGACATACATGATTTAACTTCAGCAAATGCACAATTATGAAAGGTCCCCTCCACAAAGAGTTAAACAACAAATGCACAGTTACGCTGGGATAATTTCCTCATATGATTCGACCAGGAAGACATAAAACTATACATGGAACTTAAATACAATTTTTCATAAACAGATATATGTATATATACATTATCCTCCTATACTGTTACTGAAGAGGTTCTCTGCCTCTCTCCAGCTCTCGGGCTCCCTCTCCAGCCCTCTTCTACCATCTAAGCAATGCTCCAGCTCATCCCCAAGCATATTAGGTTCTCTGTTTCTGCTTCAATTCCTCTGTTTCTTCTGCTGCCTCTGCTACCTCTCTGTCTCTTTTGCCTTATGGATAGTTTAGGTGTTGCTCTTGTCTTTACCTTTGCCATCAATAACAACATTTCCAACAGTCTCCCCCTTTGGCATTGATGGCAACACCTCCACCAATAATCCTATGCTTCTTCTGCTTTCCTTTTAGACGCCCCTTTTTTTTTGTTTTTCCTCCCCCTTTGACATCAATGGCAAAGGGTTGCTCATTTCCTAGTTTTCTTTCTGCATTTCCTCTCTCTGAGTTATGTTTAGGCCCTCATCTGCTGACTTTGTACCATGTTGCTCCAGACTGATGTATAAGACTTGTTGAGAGAACACTTTGAGATGTATGTTTGTATTAGCTTTATCTAGTCAGAGATGTATGATTGGATTCAGCAACTAAAATGCTAAGAGTCTTCAAATGATAATCACTACTTGTCTTTTATGTTTCAGAACACAATACTGATCCTTTTGCTCTGTAATTGACCTTTTGATGCTTGAATAATGCAGATAACTCTAGGATAATAACTTGGTGTTCTTTTGCCTTAATCTTTTGATCCTGAGGACCTGATTCATTCTTTTCTTGCTGGCTGTTCTCCCACTGGAATGATATTTTCTATTTGTGCTCCCCCTGAAATTGTGCTTTCTCTTTATATCAGAGAGTAGCATCTGCAGATACTACCCCTAGTTTATTTCTCAAATATTGAAATTATTCTCTAGCAAGAGGTTTGGAAAATATATCAGCTGTCTGCTCTTTTGTTGGTACATATTCCAGTTTTACTATCTTCTGAGCCACTTGTTCTCGGAGGAAATGATACTTGATTGGAATATGTTTAGTTTTTGAGTGAAGTACAGGATTTTTAGATATACTTATAGCACTTGTATTATCACATTTGATTGGTATAGGTTCATCAATGCTTACCTTCATGTCTTGAAGAGTTTGCTTCATCCACATGACTTGTGTACAACATGCTGCTACTGCTATATATTCTGCTTCAGCTGTAGACAGAGATATGGATGTTTGTTTCTTGCTTAGCCATGCCACCAGACTTTCTCCTAGATAGAATGCACCTCCACTTGTACTCTTCCTATCATCCACACAGCTGGCCCAATCTGCATCTGTGTATGCTGTCAAGGTGAAGCTTTTGCCTTTAGGATACCAAAGCCCATATTGTGCAGTTCCTTGTAGATATCTGAGTATTCTTTTTACTGCTAGAAGATGGTTTTGTTTAGGTGCTGCTTGATATCTTGCCACTAGTCCTACTGCTAGCATGATGTCTGGTCTTGAAGCTGTCAAGTACAGCAGGCTTCCTATCATGGATCCGTAGAGTTTTTGATCTACATCTGCAGACCTATCATCAGCACACAGCTTGCATCCCGTGATCATGGGGGTTGTCATTGGTTTGCAGTCCTCCATTTTGAATTTTTTTCAGCATTTCTTTTAAGTATTTTTCTTGAGAAATGAATGTGCCTGTGTTCTTTTGCTGAATTTGCAGTCCCAAGTAGAAACTGAGTTCTCCAATCATAGACATTTCAAACTCTGTTTTCATCTCATCAGCAAACCCTTTTGCTAGTTCATCTTTGTTGCTTCCAAACATAATGTCATCAACATATACAACAAAAATTAGGAGTTCATTTTCATGCGCTTTTATGTATAGATTGCTGTCTACTCCACCTCTCTTAAAACCCTGTTTTTGCAAATATTTGTCCAGTCTTGAGTACCAAGCACGAGGAGCCTGTTTCAGTCCATATAGGGCCTTCTTCAGTTTGCACACATAGTCTTCTTTGTCTGTCAATGAGAAGCCTTCTGGTTGTTCCATATACACTTCTTCTTCTAGATCTCCATTAAGAAAAGCAGACTTTACATCCATTTGATATACCTTGAAGTCTTGGTAGCATGCAAATGCTAGGAACATTCTGATAGCTTCCATTCTGGCTACAGGGGCAAATGTTTCTTCATAATCAAGTCCTTCAATTTGTGAATATCCTTTGCAGACCGGCCTGGCTTTATTCCTGATTACTTGTCCTTGCTCATTCATTTTGTTTTTGAATACCCATTTTGAACCAATGATATTCTTCTCAATTGGTCTAGGAATTAGTTCCCAGGTATTGTTCTTCTTAATTTGGTCCAATTCTTCATTCATTGCTTTTACCCAATACTTGTCCTTGCTGGCTTCTTCAAACTTCTTTGGCTCTATTTGTGATAGCATTGCTATGTATACTTCTTCTGTCTGTTCAGTTAGCTGCCTTCTTGTTTGCACTCCTACAATCTTGTCTCCTATGATTTTATCTTCTGGATGGTTCTTTTGAGTGTATCTTGAAGGGGTTTTTGAGTTCAGTTCAACATTTTCTGATGTTTTGTTTGTTTCTTCATCATCTTGGTCTTCTTCTTCATGATTTTCTGATGGACTGTAGCAGTCTGTATCTCTTGGAAGTTCTTCATCAAATCTTACATCAATACTTTCAACTATTTTCCAAAGAGTCTTGTTATAGCACCTGTACCCTTTACTTTTGGAAGCATATCCTAGAAAAATCCCTTCATCTGCTCTTGCATCAAATTTCCCAAGGTTTTCATCATTATTCTTTATGTAACATTTACTTCCAAAGATTTTGAAATGTTTGATTGAAGCTGGCTTTCCATGCCATAGTTCATAGGGAGTCTTGTCACTGCTTGGCCTTAAATGAGCTTTGTTTAGAATATGTACTGCTGTGTGTACAGCTTCTGCCCAAAAGGTTTGAGTAATGTTATTCTCTTGCATCATAGCTCTAGCCATTTGTTGTACAGACCTGTTTTGTCTCTCTGCTACTCCATTCTGCTGAGGTGTCCCTGCAATGGTAAATGTTGCTTTATTCCAAGTTCATTACATAGGTCTGCAAACGCATAATCTGTGAATTCTCCTCCTCTGTCTGATCTGATACATTTTAGCTTGCATCCAGTTTGATTTTCTGCTAATGCTTTGAATATCTTAAATTTTTCCAGTGCTTCTGATTTTTTCTTGAGAAACGTAACCCATGTCATTCTGGAAAAATCATCTATTATCAACATGAAATAGGATTCTCCACTTGGTGTCTTAGTTCTAGCAGGTCCACACAGGTCCATGTGCACAAGCTGGAGTGGTCTTCTTGTTGATAGCTCATCTTTAGATTTAAAGGATGTGCGAGTCTGTTTCTCCAATTGACAATATTTGCATATGGTATTTGAAGGTCTTTTTATTTCTAGCATATCTCTGATAGCTTTCTTCTTTCTCAATCTAATGATATGGTCGAAACTGAGATGTCCCAATCTCCTATGCCATAACCATGACTCCTCAAGTTTGCTAAGATGGCAGGCTTCATCTTCTTCTTTCACTATGTACACATTACTCTCTGTTCGAATACCTTTGAGCAGAGTCTTTCCAGTTGTGCTTGACCTGACTACACAATCTTTTGTTCTAAAAATAAATTCACACCCTTTGTCACACATCTGACTCACACTCAGTAAATTTTCTTTCAGTCCATCCACAAATAGTACATCTTGGGCCTTTCCTTTGCCATTGTCTATGCTGACTGAGCCTTTTCCCTTGATATTTCCTGATTTATCATTGCCAAAAGTAACATTGCCAGATTTCCTTTCATCAAGAGTTATAAACTTTCTTTTGTCTCCAGTCATGTGTTTAGAGCAGCCACTGTCCAAATACCACTGGCTTTTCAGGTCTTGAGCAGTTAGAGCTAGGTCACACTTATTCTCCTTCTTTTTCCATTGGAGGCATCCTTTTGTTTTATATCTTTTGTGAGATGAGAATCACTCTCTTTCAAAGGACATTTGAAAGGCATATGTCTAGCTTGATTGCATATAAAGCATTTGATCATAGTTTTTGCATAATTGTGAGTATGAACAGAATTTCTTTGATTCATAAACCTCCTTGAAGTGTTGAAAATTAATCTTTTTCCATACTTTCTACATTCAATGATTTTATGGCCAAATTATTTACAATAAAAACAGTAACCATAGAAACTGTTTGCATACCTAATGTGAGGTTGTCTTCTCCAGTTGCTTGTTTGAGGCAGTCTCTTCATTGTTTGAATCTTGTGCAGGTTTGAATTGCTCCTCCTTGTATGACAATATGCAGAAATGTGTCCCAGCTTGTGGCAGACATAACATGTGGCATTTTTCAGGTTATAGTGTAACAACTCCTCGATGTAGCTGCAAATTTGGATATGACTTCAAAGAGCATACTAGATCCTCTTGGTGTCTTAGTAATTTTTGCAATCTTTGTTATTAGGGTAGAATCTTTGTTATTAGGGAGGTTTTTCCTGTCTCTCTGTCTTTCTCATTACATGTTTCTTCCTTTGTAGGAATTATTTGAGCTGCTTCATTAGGCTTCTTTGCTTTCACAAAAAATATATTTTTGTTTTCCTTTTCTTTGCCTTTACTTGATTCTCCTTCATATCCTATCCCAGTTTTTATTAGAGGAGATATTTGGGCATCCAAGATTTCATTCAACTTACCAGAGCTTGTCATTTGAGAAGGGTATATAGACACTTTCTATTGAGCACTTTCTAATTTCTTCCTCAGACACGGAATTTCTTCTTCCAACTTCTCTTGTTCTCGAGTTTTATCTTTGATTTGCTGAAGTAACATATCTTCTATCTTCTTGGCTTCTTCAAGCTTTACCTTCAGCTACATGAGGACTTCTGAATTTTGTTCTTCTTTCACACATTTGATGAGAATCTCTTTTTGTTTTCTCGCATTTTAGTTTGAGTCTCACAATTTCATCCGCAGCACTTCTTAGCTCCCCCTCAAGGTCGACTTCCCCTTCTTCTTCTTCTTCTAGCAAGAATCCTTCAAGATCTTCTATGGCTATCGCAAAAATTCAGAGGTTCCCTCTCCTCCCCGAGGATCCACCTTATCTTCGCATGTACCGCCGTCTTGTTGAGCATAGAAGGATTTTCTCACGAATTTCTTTCCTTTCTCGCCGCTCTTTTGATATGTTTTTCCTCTCGATTCTTGAGCCCGATTCCTTACTTTCTTGTGAGGACACTTAGCAGCATAATGTCCAACTCTTCCACAGTTAAAGCATTCGAAGGGTAGCTTACCTTTGTATCTACCTGAGCCTCTATCTAGTTTCTTGAAAAAATTATATTCTTCTTCATCAGAGCAAGAGCATATGTCTTCTTTTTCTTCTTTCTTCTTTTCTGTTTTAAAATTTTCTTCCCTCGTACTTGTCTTCTTCTGTGGGAGCCTCATCTCATATGCTGTTAGATTTCCAAGTAGTCAAGTCTATGGCTTCCGACCTCCAATCAGTCAGTTTCGTACGGCATATCTTTTGGGATTAAATCTCGGATGGGAGTGATCTTAGAATATTTTTCACAATTATACTTTCTGGCATGGTTTCTCCAAGAGCTTTCATATTGTTAACAATTTCTGCAACTTTTAAGAAGAATATGCCAATATCTTCATCATCATTCATTTTTAAATTTTCAAATTGGGCTCTATATACTTGAAGTTTGCCAGTCTTTACCTTTTTATTTCCCTCATGTATATTCTCTAGAGTGTCCCACATATCTTTGGCAGTCTTACTGTGCATTATTTTGATAAACTCAGCTTCACATAGTCCATTTAAGATTTCATTCATTTCTTTTGCATTAGCTACAAAGCTTTTTTTAGCTTCTTTCTCTGAATCAGTTGACATGGTGACATATCCAAATTCCACAGCATCCCAAACTTCTAATCCTTAAGACATTATATATGCTTTCATTCTGATTTTCCAGAAGGCATAATTAGCACCAGTGAAGTAAGGTGCTTTATTGCTTGAGCTTCCTTCTTGACTAGCCATTTTGAGGGCCTAGGATCTTCTTTCAGTTGTTAGACTGATACAAAAGGAACCCACTCTGATACCAATTGTTGAACCTTTAATTAAACTGAGAGGGGGGGGGGGGGGGGGTGAATCAGTTTAACACATTTCTGATCTTTTAAAGGTTCTCATTAAACTTATTTACACCTTCATTTCATATCGAATTTAATGTGTGAGTAATCTTAGAATGTAAGCAGCAAGTATTAGTATAATATAGTAGTAGACTTAATATGAGAGTAGCAGGTATTAAGAAGATGATACATATCAGATCAATACATAAATATCATGCACAGAGATGCCAGATATAACTGGAAACCCATAAAGGGAGAAAAACACATCTTATTATTGTTGTGATGCAAAGGAAAGCTCCAACTCCCTCTCACCACTGTTTTTCTGCAGGCACCAACCTACAGGAGGCTCCAACCTCAATTCTGCAAGCTACAACTTGCAAGGAAGCACCAACTCCCTTCAGTTTTCTGCAGGCACCAACCTACAGGAGGGTCCAACATTAGTCAACTACAATTGACATCTATCAAGCTGCAACTTGATAGGGAATCTCCCACTGAATGTTTGCTGATTTACTCTCTGTTCTGTAGCATCTCTTTCTGCTCTTGTTCTCTTAATCTTCTCTGCTTTATTCTTCTATATTCTGCATTCTCTATATTTGCTCTCTCTCACTCTCTAACTTTTTTTTTTTTTGTGTGCATATCAATGTGATATTATATATAGAGTTCATTGCATGACTCTTTACATTCCTCAGGGAATTTGAAGTGAGTAGTCCTGACTTTTTGCCTTCTGCCTTCTCATTTATCCAACTCATTTTAAAATTATAGCAATATGTACAAATTTCCATGCTACAGTGGGATTTTGTCTTTTCTTTAGGATACTTGCCTTTGCATCACAAACAATATAAAAATATTTACATTTTTCAGTTATACATCAATTTCACTCAACTCCTTTTCTGGATTTTTGGCTTTATTGGATTTGTCTTTTCTGCTGCTGTTGAGTGACTGTTCTGCCTTCTTCTACTCACTGTCTTCTGCACATTCTCCAGTTTTTTGAGCTTTTCACCTGTCCAATTCATTCCTGTACATATTCCTGTTCATCGAATTTTCATTTCTACATGCTCTCCTCTTCATTGCAGTTGTGTAACCAATTTGGAATAGTTTTTACTACAGAACCTTTGGTAAACTCAACTCTCGAAATCTTCAAAACTGTGGTCAAACCATAATAAAACCAAACCTTATGACTTTAGCACAGTGAATAAGAGTGTATCGTCCTTTGGCTCCAGGTCCATGAAGCATTGCACCCTGCCTTTTTATATATATTGTGCACGGTATATATATATATATATATATATATATATATATATATATATGGTTTGGGCTTTTGCATATAAGGCGCATAATACTTTGGCTATTAAAACCATGTTAATTGACATTCGGAATATTTAATCACATATGCATATTCTATTATATGTAATATATCCATATACATATTACGGCGCTCTTCAATATTTAACGGAGTCCCACAGTACATCGCATACCCTTACGAACTTGTGAACCATGATAAAATCTTTTAATATACTCCGTCGAACCTTATATTAATATTATAATACGTCAAAAACATTAATAAACCAATTCATTATGTATGACTCCGCCTGGGCCCACGATACAACCAAAGGGCCAATCGAATACACGCCGTACCCGGTTTATCAACCGGGCTCCTTTATTAAGCCTCGTGCAAGTCCTGCGAACGATCACCGTCGGATATCGAGCCTCCATATCAACGGTGTGTATCGATTTCGCTCGATGTCTTCAGTCGATGTATAACGCGCGAAGGCGCACTTTAAAGGGCAGTTTTGAAGCGGGTCCCTTGCCATGTGTCGATTCCTGTATGGAATCACTCCAATTCACAAAATACCACCTGCTCCGGAGAAGCGGTGCGAAATGGCAAGGTGGTTTTCGACAATTCGCGTTCACTGTTCATCTGGTCGTGGTTCCACTTCCTCCTATGCTCCAGGTTTCGGTCCGACACTTTCGTGTACAACATTAACTCGTGGTTCCAATATGTTCAACGATACTATTCAACCATTGCCATTCCACGGTCTATTCGCACACGATTTATATATTCAGTATGCACACCGAAGCGTATAACCACGAACATTCCGGAGTATATGCATTAACACAGGGACGGAGTACACTACTGCAGAGTCAAAGCACTCTCACGCATTCCCAGAGCACCACTAGAACTCAATCATATACATGATTTCAATTCCGTCTTCCTGCATAGAGATTCCTATTATAGGGTATACAGAGTTCTATCACTCCTCCCGTATCCTTGGCTATGGGATTCGAACTTCAATTACACAAATCCATTATCCTTCATCAAGAGGACATACATGATTTAACTTCGGAAAATGCACAATTATGAAAGGTCCCCTCCACAAAGAGTTAAACAACAAATGCACAGTTACGCTGGGATAATTTCCTCATATGATTCGACCAGGAAGACATAAAACTATACATGGAACTTATATGCAAATTTTCATAAACAGATATATGTATATATATACATTATCCTCCTATACTGTTACTGAAGAGGTTCTCTGCCTCTCTCCAGCTCTCGAGCTCCCTCTCCAGCCCTCTTCTACCATTTAAGCAATGCTCCAGCTCATCCCCAAGCATATTAGGTTCTCTGTTTCTGCTTCAATTCCTCTATTTCTTCTGCTGCCTCTGCTACCTCTCTGTCTCTTTTGCCTTATGGATAGTTTAGGTGTTGCTCCTGTCTTTACCTTTGCCATCAATGACAACATTTCCAACACATATAGCGTGATCGTGTAAATTGCAAGGAATTAAACAGTGGAACTCTAAATATGCCACCCCAAGCTTCCCAAGGCCCATTTCAGACTGGGGTGAGATTAAAATCTAAAAATTAATATTTTTCAGATACAAAAACACTGGAATTACATAAAATTTGAGAGACAACTTAGCTACAAGATTACCTGTGATGCTTTTGGGGTCTGCTGCACTAATTCCGGAACTTAAGGGATATAATATGTCATCCAAATCTAAAACCGCAGTAACTTAGAATCAGAAACGAATACTTATAGCAGTAGTTTGATAACCATTGCAAAGGGAAAAACTTAAAAACACCAAACATAAGGCAGTCATATCGAGGCCTCTGGTCTGTCACGCGTCGATTCTCATCCAACGCCATTATCGATCAGTCTGCAATAAATATACCAAAAAATTATCATCCCGATTCACTGAACGATATGCATATCAAAGGCATCAAAACAAGAATATTATGCGTAAGAGTCCTCGACTTTTAAAACCCTAATAAATTCAGAACTGTCAAAGAAAATTGTCTGTAAAGAATTACCAGATATGTTGAATTTGGGAAGAAGGAGGTACCTGGGTGCAAGCAATAAGGAAGTAGGCAATTTATGTTGAAAGAAAGAGGGACTTTGAGAATAATATGTAAGACAAAAGGGCAAAAGCAAGCTAACGAGGGTGAGATGGACTAGAGGGAAGAATTGAACAAGAACATTAGGTTGCTTAAATAGATCCCTGAACGGCTGAGATGAATTGTTGTGCATCTTCCATATTGTAGTCGCAGCCCCATCGTTGAAATTCATTTGTTGTCACTTTATCAGAGTGCAATTTCTTGAGGATTCCTTGCAGAATTTTCTGTAAAGGAAAATACTAAGAACTTGGTTACCTTGTGGATGACATCCGTGTGTGTTGAAACGTGTTCAAAATGTTTCCTACTGTCGAGGATGTCCATGTGTTCTGGTTAAAAATCTTTCCAGATTTTTTGAATGGTTGAAAGTCTATATCCATGGCCAAGAGATTGTGATAAGTCTATATGGATGGCCTACCAGATTAGACGTTGGAAAGGAATATGGGGATCCCCTGGCAATGAGAACCTGCCACAGAGTTCCCATTTCCTTTGACCTCAGTGATATGAATGCTAATAGTGCCCAAATTGAGGTTGGGTGATGTGGGAGTGTAGAAAGGGAGGAGTTCACATGTTCTCCACTTCTCTGTGTATAGGCTCTGCTTTTTGGTTGAAGGCACTGTGTAGACTTATTATGCAAAAATGTGATCTCTCGAAGACTGAAGAGGTGTAGAGAATTTGTTTGGAATTCAATATTACTACAATTATGGACTTCTTGTTTTATTTTATTTGGTATATTTTTTTAATGTTATTGTTTACAAGGTGGCAAATTTGTTTGTAATGTTAAAAATCTCTTAAAATCTAGCAATATATTTTTCAAAAAGTTTAGCATTAAAGTGTTTGAATCATATTTTTAATGGTGGAACTAGATTAATCACTGTAAAAAGCCTTTGGAAAACTCAAAATCTTGAAACTTGACAATTGTAACCTAATATAAATAAAATAATATGAATCCTAACCTTACTAGATGAATATTAATAGAAATAAATTGATAAAATAGTTTCTTTTAAGTCAAACTAATATAATATTATGAAAATTAAATATTATTAAATATAAAATAATATTAATTAATTTAAAAATTAAATTAAATTTTGACATTTAAACTAATTCTTTTCTTTTAGGTTAAACTAGTCTTTACATTCCAAGGAAATCTACCCAATCACACTAGTTCGTTTGAAACTTAGACCAAATCTATGCCTATGTGATTACTATCAAAAATTTTCTCTGCATCAAAAGTTGTAACCTAGATTTACAAAAATTTCTGGGGGATTTTATCAAAATCATGCCTTAATTTCCATGGTTTTCCAAACAAATTTAAATCTTAGTTAGACTACACCTTTTTAAATATTTTTTTAGTTGTGTAAATCATGGTGTACTAGTAATTGTTATAATGATGAACCTTATCCTGAGGATAAACCACATTAGTTGGTTCATTGGTTCGAAACGTCGACAAAATCCTAATGATGTGATTAATTCGAAAGACACATTTTTTAAATTATGGATCACAAAAATCTTAGATCTAACAAATTGTTGTAATATTTATTTTATTTTATTTTATTACACCATGCTCTCAAGCCCAATATGCCTAATATGGAAGAATATGCCCAATATGGAAGACATGTAATGTAATGTTATGTGATGTTAAATTACATAAAAGTAAATATAAAATAAAACAAAATTTAAAATAATAATAATACTTAAAAAGAAATTGAGGTAAAATAGCCAATCTACTTTTGATAGTTTTTGGGTTCTAAGTTTTTACAACCCATGGTTTTGTTAAGAGTATATTCTTCTCTAATGTAATCTATTTAAAGTTATTCTTCTGGGAGTTGTCTTTTGTCTGCTTTTTGGAGTTTCATGTGTCAGAATCGAGCAGAAAAATTTGAAGTGAAGTGAAATCTTGATTTGTGTTATTTAAACTAGTTTTTTCACTGTATATATGCATTAACACCCTAAAAGTCCCCTAGGGCACTTCGATTGTGCAGGGATTACCCATCAAACTTGTAATTTCATTGAATTCCTGGGAGATTTTAAAGAAATTTAATCAGAGAAATCCATTGGAAAAGTCTCCAAAAAATCGCACAAAACACAACTAGATTCTTCTCTAATGTAAGACATCCACTGCAACAAAAACTTAAAAGCTAAAAATTATAATTATACGTTTTGTTCACCATATTTAGCTAGATCAAAATAAACCCTAATGTGTGTTATAAATTTGATAGAAATTTTTCGGTAAAAATCACATGAGATAGAACATTGTCGACGAGTTTCAAACCAACCAATCAAAATTTGGTGATTGAACCACTTAGTAAAGACACAACACAGAGACTTGAATTTTTAGAGGATAGATGTCTTCTGAGTAATATTTGAGAAGAAGAAGCCTTCTCATTTTGTTACATAACCTTCAAAAATAAGGTTTTCCAAGTTATTTATGTTGTATAGGGGAGGGATGCCATTACTTGCGCGCCCTCCATTCCACGCAAGCAAACAACGTGGACTTCACCGTGAAGAGTGTACGACACATGTTGAATGGATTAAGCCACTTGTCATGGTTGGTGGGGTTATTAAATTTTTGAGATTGCAACAAGATGATGAGCTTAGTGGAAAGAAGTCGCGTTCACTAAGTGGGCCCGCAGGCTATTTTTGGCGCAAAGTCTATTTTTAGACTATGTCTATTTTTAGACATATGGATCATGTTCTATGAGTTGTAGGATGTTATTTGTGGATGGTTGGTCAATTCGGAAAAAAGTAGATGGACTTCTATTTTTAGACATATTGGGCAGAATCTATTTTTAGATTGCCAGTCTAAAAATAGATATGTCGAATATTATTAGCTATTAATAATATTTGGACTATAAACATTATCTTATTCTCTTGGAGCACTTCAGTTAAGTGCACAGATGTGGCACAGGAGCTGACAGAAGGAATTACGCTATTCCTGAGGGTTTAGTGGAGCTATTGCATGTTGACTTCAGTTAGAATTCATGTGACAGAGTTTGGTGGAGTTGATTGAGAAAGTTAGTGGAGTTGTATTCAGTTTAACTAATCTAAACATAGTTGAGCTATTTGTATTCAGTTTAACTGATTGATACAATTAGTGAGAGTGGTGTGAATTAATTATTAATTAATTCACTAATTATAAACTCATAAATCAACTAAAGAATGCATCAGTAACTTCAAAGGTACGGACAGCTTTCTATGGAGACTCGTTGAAGAGGTAAAGAGCACAGGACTATTAGGTTGTGACTATACCGGTGTGATGAGTTTAAATGTCACACATTAATGGAGATGCCAATGAGGATTGCACTAGCTGGCATACCAGGTGGATTCAAAATCAGTCAGGGAAAATATTCATCAGGGATTGCGTAGTAGTGGTAGGCTAACAGGTGGAGCAGATTGGAGCATGTGTTTTGCTAGATCTCAGCTTGTGTAGTGTGTAAAAATTGGAGATTGTACTGAGAGCTTGTGAGGAGTTTGTACAATGATTGTTACATGATCTCTACTGCTATAATATACGTATAGTTGGGTTTTCTACTTCTAAGATTTCCCATGAAATATCGTATTCATATGTTTGATTATTTATGGTTTTAATGTATGATGCGATTGTTTATATTTCCGAAATTAATGATCAATAGTAGAAGAGGTTATGTATTATGCATGAAGCTCAAATAGTGTGTGATCAGGATAATCTTGGTGAATAATTTAACAGTTATTCAAATTTCTACATGGTATCAGAGCGATATTGATCATTGTAGCAATTGCAAAACATTGAAGCGGTTGAGTTTGGAGCTGGTGGAATTCAAATTTGCAGCAGTGTGTTCTTGGTGTCGAAGTTGAGATGTCTTTCAATGGATTGAGATTGGAGTATGCCCTTGAGGGCAGCTCGAATTATATTGCATGGAAGGACAGGATGGAGGCGGTGCTAGATGACAATGGGTTGAAGGAGTTCATAGATGCTGAAGTCCCAAAGCCTACTTCTATTAATGCTGCCGTACTTGACGCATGGAAAAAGAAGACAACAAAGTGTCGAAGGATTCTGTTGGAGGGCGTGAAGGATCACATAGTGTCTAGCCTTCATGGTAAGGCTTCTCCATTCTTGATGTGGAAAGCCTTGACATATTTATTCCAAAGCAAGAGCGACCAGAGGAAGTTGGCGCTCAAGGATAAACTCAGAAACATAAAGATGGAGAAAGGCGACAGTATGCCCAAGTACCTCACGAAGTTCATCCAATGCAGGGATGAGCTGGGAAGTGTGGGGGTGATTTTAGATGATGAGGACTTGGTGAGCTTGGCTCTCCTTGGGCTTCCGAAGAGTTGGCATTCCTATCAGGACTCTGTCAATGGTCGGGAGAAATTGCCAGGATGGGAGCGACTTTGGTCGGATCTTGTGCAAGAGGAGATAAGGAGGAGTACCAGGGACGGATCGTCATCAAAGAACTTTGATGAAGAGAATTGTGTTTTGGCTGCCAAAGCAAAGAAGGGGAAGAGCAAGAAAGCTTCTCATTCCGGTGCGAAAGGCAAGAAGCAGGACATGTCCAAGGTGAAGTGCTTTCACTGTCACCAACACGGACATTATGCCACAAATTGTCTGCAGAAGAAGAAAAATAAGCAGGCTGCTGGATCTGCAGCTGGAGAGGCCTTAGCCTCGCAGTTTGAGCTGGATTTTTCACTGATCGCATGCTTGGTCTCAAGTGTGATGGGTTCAGTGTGGTTTCTGGACAGTGGTGCATCTTTTCACATGACAAGAGATCGAGATTTGTTTACTGATCTGGATGAGAAAGATCTTGGAGTGCACATCGAGATGGGCGATGATGGTAGATACAGTGCGACCGGTATCGGTACCATTTCCTTTGAGAGGGAGTCTAGTAAACCCTTCGTATTGAAGGAAGTGATGCATGTTCCAAGATTGAAGAAGAATATTATCTCTGTGGCGATGTTAGAAGACAAGGGATATGATGTTGTCTTTAGCGAGGGAAAGGCTTTCCTGCGCAGTAAGGCAACTGGTGAGACCCAGAGGATAGGGGTTTGAGTTAAGAACCTTTATCAATTGCAGGTAGATGGCTGCGTAGCAATGGCAGGCAAGGTAGAAGGAGTGGTGAGCCGGGATGATGGCGAGTTGTGGCACCGGAGATTGGGCCACCTTCACCATGGAGCTTTGAAGATACTGCAGCAGATTTCTACTGGGCTTCCTAAGGGTACTCTTGCGCATTCAGATCAGTGCAAGGGATGTACCTTGGGAAAATTTGTGAAAGCCACCTTTCACGAGAAGGATAGTCGCACCACGACGATCCTTGAGAGAATTCACACAGACGTGTGTGGACCTTTCTCAGTAGCTTCGACAGCAAAGCACAGGTACTATGTGATCTTTGTTGATGATTTTTCTCGAAAGTGCTGGATCTTCTTCATGCAGAAGAAGAACGAGACATACTCAAAGTTCTGTGAGTTCAAGGCACTGGTTGAGAAAGAATCGGGGAAGTAGGTGAAGGCTCTTAGGAGCGACAATGGTGGTGAATTCATCTCTGGTGAATTCAAGGACTTTTGCAGTGCAGAAGGAATTCGAAGAGAGCTCGTAGCACCTCATAACCCACAGCAGAATGGGGTTGCTGAGCGGAAGAACAGAACAATCGTGGGTGCTGCACGGGCGATGTTGCATGATCAGGGCCTACCCATTCACTTGTAGGCAGAGGCATGCAATACTGCAGTATATGTGCAGAACCGTTGTCCTCACAGGATACTTGGCATGAGTACACCCGAGGAGGCGTTTTCTGGTAAGAGGCCTAATATTTCCCATTTGAGGATTTTTGGTTCACCTGTTTACATTCATGTGACGAAGGATGCCAGGAAGAAGCTGGAGCCGACTGCGGAGGTTGGGATATTTGTGGGGTACACTGATACACCCCACAACCATCGTGTGTATTTTCCAGACAGTCGCAAGACTGTTGTGCGACGGGATATCAAATTTCAGGAGGAGAAAGCCATGAAGTGTTCGCTTGAGAGGGAGCCACACTTGCATGCATAGTAGGAGCTATTAGTTCCTAAGGATGAGTCTCAGGATGTGGATCAGCCACAAGATGAGGTTCATGGAGTGGAAGAGACCACTCATGCAGCGCCAACCATCAGAGGGCGCAAGCGCACTACAGAAGCTGAGCGACTAGCTCAAGATGCAGAGAAGATTGTAGGACCACCTATAGCACAGCGAAGACAGACACAGTCACCGGACCGGTACACTGGATACATGGCTCTTGTGAGAAAATGTGTCGTGACAGAACCATCCTCTTTCGAGGAAGCTGTGGAGGACCCCGCATGGGTAGATGCCATGGTGGAAGAGTATGATTCTATTGTCAGAAACAGTGCATGGGAGATTGTCCCGCGACCGGAGGGGAAATCAGTGGTGGGTTCGCGATGGATCTACAAAGTGAAGCAGGCGGCTGACGGGAGTGTGGAGAAGTACAAGGCAAGATTTGTCGCCCGTGGCTTTTCACAGATCGAGGGGATTGACTATGAGGAGACCTTTGCACCTATCGCAAGGTACTCTTCCATACGGACGATCCTTGCTCTCTCAGCGCAGATGGGGTGGCACATTCATCAGATGGATGTGAAGACTGCGTTCCTCAATGGAGTTATTGAGGAGGAGGTGCACATAGAGCAGCCTGAAGGTTTTGAGATCTTCAGCAGTGAGTCGCATGTGTGCCGACTCAAGAGAGCACTGTACGGGCTGAAGCAAGCACCTCGTGCTTGGTACACACCTGGATAGGTTGAAGAGCCAATCGGGACTTGGATTCTCCAAGAGCAGGCGGATTCGAACCTATACCAAATTGTGGTGGAGGGTAAGTTGCTGATCATTATACTTATGTAGATGATTTGATTTCTGACAGTGATGAGTCGTTGATACTCTCATGCAAGGAGCAGATCTTGCAAAAGAGTTTGAGATGAAGGACTTGGGCCTCCTTCATTATTTCCCGGGATTGGAAATTTGGCAGCACAAAGGATGGACCGTTTATACTGTGGCAAGTATTCCTTGGGAGATACTGGAGAAGTTCAACATACATGGCTGCAAGCCTGTTGATACTCCTCTTCCTGGTGGTTGGAGGAAGGAGGATGCTACTTCAGCGGAGGTAGTGGATGCCACTGTTTATCGATAGTTGGTGGGGTCGCTTATGTATCCGGTCAATACACGGCCCGATATATGCTATGCAGTTAACCAGCTTTCACAAGCTATGGTTAAGCCTACCAAGCTCTTCTGGAAGGCGGGAAAGCATGTATTGCGTTATCTTAGAGGCACATCGTGATATGGATTGTGGTACAGACAGGAGGATGAGGTGAGGCTATGTGGCTTCACGATGCGCATCGCGGTGGAGCCCAACCTGGACAGAAAGAGAACATCTAGAGGGTTTTCAAATATCGGGTCGACAATGTTTTGGCATGCCAGAAGTGTAGATCCGTGGCACTCGGGCCCAACAGGCCGAGTATATGGCACTCCTCCTGGTCGTATGCGAGGCTATAGGGATGAGGAAGATCCCTGCCTCGGTTGTTCGTCTACACTTAGAGCTCATCGTGATTTATTGTGATAATCGGAGTTGCATTAAACTCTTGGTTAATCCAGTATTTCATGATAGATCTAAACACATTGACATCCGGTATCATCATATCAGAGATTGTGTGCAGCGGAAGATCATGTTACTTTCATACATTCTTACGGAGGATTAGGATGATGATATCTTGACGAAGACGCTCACCAGGAGAAAATTCGAATACCACAGAGGCAGGATAGGGGTGGCATATAATCCTTATCTTGTTGAGAGGGAGTGTTGAGATTGCAAAAATATGATGAGCTTAGTGGAAAGAAGTCGCCTTCACTAAGTGGGCCCACAGGTTATTTTTGGCGCAAAGTCTATTTTTAGACTATGTCTATTTTTAGACATATGGATCATGTTCTATGAGTTGCAGGTTGCTATTTTTGGATGGTTGGTCATGTCGGAAAAAATAGATGGACTTATATTTTTAGACATATTGGGCAGAATCTATTTTTAGATTGCCAGTCTAAAAATAGATATGTCGAATATTATTAGCTCTTAATAATATTTGGACTATAAACATTATCTTATTCTCTTGGAAAAATTCAGTTAAGTGCACATATGTGGCACAGGAGATGACAGAAGGAATTATGCTATTCCTGAGGGTTAAGTGGAGCTATTGCATGGATACTTCAGTTAGAACTCATGTGACAGAGTTTGGTGGAGTTATTGAGGTAGTTGGTGGAGTTGTGTTCAGTTTAACTGAGTTAAACATAGCTGAGCTAGTTGTATCTAGTCTAATTGATTGATACACTAGTGAGAGTGGTGTGAATTAATTATTAATTAATTCACTAATTATTAACTCATAAATCAACTAAAGAATACATCAGTTAACTTCAGTGCATGGATAGTTTCAGTGGAGACCAGTGAAGAGGTAGGTGAAAGAGCAGTGTGAATATCAGTTGTGACTATACTAGTGCATGAGTTTGCACCACACATTAATGGAGATGCCAATGAGGATTGCGCAGTGCATACCAGGTGGATTCGAACTTGGATTCAGCCATTATTCATCTTAGATTGCGCAGTAGAGGCAGGCTAACGGGTGGAGCAGATTGGAGCATGTGTTTTGCTAGATCTGAGCTTGTGTAGTGTGTAACAATTGGAGATTGTACTGAGAGCTTGTGAGGAGTTTGTACAATGATTGTTACATGATCTCTATCATTATAATATACAGATAGCTGGGGTTTTCAGCTTTAAGCTTTCCCATGAAATACTGTGTTCATATGTGTGATTGTTTATGGTTTTAATGTGCGCATGCGATTGTTTATATTTCCGAAATTAATGATCAATGGTAGAATAGGTTATGTATTATGCATGAAGCTCAAATAGTGTGTGATCAGGATAATCTCGGTGAATGATTTAACAGTTATTCAAATTTCTACATAAATTGCAACATTAAAGTCCTTTTTAGGGTTTATTCCACCGTGTTTAGCACCATGACTATTGTTCCCTGTGCATTCTTGTCTGGGCCTGGTGTGTGGGCAGTGAGCTCCGCCGATGGCTAGTATGTGAGGCACTAATGCTTGTTCACCTAGTCTGACATTATGAACCTATTAGTTTGGTTATGCAATTTGCTTGTGTTCTTCAACGGTTCTTGGCTGCGCGACATTGTGAGACTGTTCGTCAGGTGTTTTCGTTTGCAGGAGTTCTTAAACGGTTCTTGGTTGTAGGAGTTCTTAAACAAGCAGCTTGAATGTTGTTTTCGAAAGAGCCAGTGGGAGTTTCGAGCTGGTTTGATGGTCGACATGGAGGTTTCGAGGTCGATTCAGGTAATGGTTCAATTTATTTATATTTTTTTGCATTTTTTCTGTAATTTTATGGTGGGTTTTTGCTTATTTTTGAGTTTGTTACAGTGCTTTTTGCAGGTAATGGCGAGGTTGGAAAAGTTTAGGGAAACTGGCTTTTGCAGGTCTCCAGCTGGCTTCTGTGCCTCTTCGATGGGAATTCCATTCCTATTAGCCACCTTCTATGTTTTTCAACACTTAAATTTGTTGTTGGAATATTTGGCTCTCTGGTTGTGGTTTGAAAGGATGATCATGTTTTTTTATGGGTTTGGAAGACTGATACCGCTATTCTGCTATGCTACATAATGTAATATGTAATATGTTGCATTAATGGTTTGGAAGACTTATAGGGTTTGGAAGACTTATGTAATATGTTGCATTAAGGGTTTGGAAGACTGATATTGTTGTTGATACTGTTGTTCTGGAAGACTGATAATGTAATATGTTATGTTGCATTATGTTTTTATTGCGAGTATGGTGGTTGTTAGTCATTTCATATTTCAATTATATTGTTAGGGGCTCAACTTTGAAATTGGGGGTGAATATTTAGCTTGCTATGCTGCATAATGTAATATGTAATAGGCTTGGAAGACTGATACTGTTGTTCTGGAAGACTGATAATGTAATATGTTATGTTGCATTATATGGTTTGCTTTTATTGTGAGTATGGTGGTTGTTAGTCATTTCATATTTCAATTATCTTGTTAGGGGCTCGAATTTGAAATTGGGGGTGAATATTTAGCTTTGGTTAGCTCTGGTTGTGGTAAAGGGTTTGAATGGTAAAGTGTTTGAATAGTAGATATGTTGTGTTTCCCTCCTCTCGATGGTGAGAATGTAATTATTGGAATCGTTGTTTTTTGTCTTTCAATTTTTTCGTTCCTCTTTCAACAACTGTTGTTTTATGGGTTTGAATGTAATTAGTTTTTTCGCTCCTCTTTCAACAGATTATGAGAGTTGTAGATTACTCTCCATGGTGAGAATGTAATTATTGGAATCATTGTTTTTTTTCTTTTAGTTTTTTCATTCCTCTTTCAACAACTGTTGTTCTAAGGGTTTGAATGTAATTAGTTTTTTTGCTCCTCTTTCAACAGATTCTGAGAGTTGTGTTGTCTAAGGTTTTAATGTAATTGAATTTTTTTCTCCTCTTTCAATAGATTCTGAGAGTTGTGTTATAGAGATGATGATATTGTGATTTGTATGGTGAGGATATATTTTATGAAGGGGTGTAGTGATGTGCAGAGATCATTGTTGTCATGTTGCATATGTCTGAGCGAGAGCGCTATCATGAGAATATTTGTTGTATGTGTGAGTGATTGTTGTCTTGACTGTTGGCTAATGTATTTAGACTCGTGAGGGATGATTGATTCTGATAGTTGTGTTGTAGAGATGATGATATTGTGATTTGTATTAACCGAGTTTATTGTAGGGTCATGTATTGGTATTTTGGATGCTGACATTATTATTTTTGCAAAGAAGTTATGGAAAATTGTCACATGTAGCAGAGAGATATATACATACTTTGCATTTTATATTGAAACTTTGTAATTGTGAGTGAGTTTTGTGCAGAGATCATTGTTGTCATGTTGCATATGGTTGAGAGAGAGAGTTGTTGTGAGCATATTTGTTTTTTGTGTGAGTGACTGTTGTCTTGACTATTGGTTGTTGTATTAACTGTTGGCTATTGTATTGAGACTCGAGATGGATGATTGATTCTGGTATTAAACCCTGATTTGAATCTTTAGTAGGATATGACACGTTCCAAAAAATTAGAGATATAGTTTAAATTGTTTTCATTTAAAGACCAACACAATGGCACCCTTTTGAAGTTAACATACATTTCTGAAAATGAGGGTTTACAAAGATGACAAGTTTATGAAAATGACTAATTCAATAAATTTTAGGATTTTAATGTGAATTGTATATTATTTAATAGTATATCAAGAAGAACCTTTCAAAATGGTATCTTTTAAATGCACCCAGTTTGTGATAGTACAATAGTGACTTCGTTGATATCTACCTTCATAGTTGCAACAAATGAAATCTTATCACATGTACTAATGGAATATCACCATGTGGTTGTAGCATATTCTTTTTCAGTAGTCTCCCTTTTTTCTTTGTCATTCTTATATATCTCTTAATGAGTTAGATAACTTTAGTATTATCCATTTGATATATCTATTGATGTCACGATGATATAGTTCTTTCTTGGTATGCCATGTGTCCTTGTAATCCGCCCTTTAATCTCCTTTTTCAATACGTAGAAATGAATCTAGAAATCAAGGGGATATATGAAGTATTTCTATGGTATTTGTAGTATTAGTAGCCCCAGTAGATAGTAGGAATGTGCCATATTGACAATTTGGTTACAAGATAGTATTTTTTCTTCCCTCGAGCTTCATACCATAAAATCACTATAATTTTTGTTTGCTATTGGTACAATTATTTTCTACTAATTAAAAATTTCCTTCTTGGTATTCCTCTACTTGTTCTATTTGTGCCTTTGTTTCATGAAAATATGGACAACTCTCCTCTTAACCTTAAGCCCTTTGGGATCAAAATTGGCTCCTACTACATCTTATCATCAATGAACAACTCTGATTCATGACAAGTATTTAGTGAGACTTGAGAGCATGTGTACAAACCTTATAGACACTATATATATATATATATATATATATATATATTAGATTTCATATAGTTCACCATAACAAATAGTTGATGTTTGAGCTTTGTTGTCTAAGAATGTATCCATGCAGGGAATTTAGTCAAGGAAACAATGCATGAAAAATGAATACTCAAACTACTCTTCTTTGGTAATAGATATGAAATTAGTTTCCCCAAGCTATCATTCTATTTTGTGCTCAACCCTTGCAGAGCCCATATACATACTCTGCATTTTATATTAAATCTTTGTAATTTTGAGTGAGTTTTCTGTAGAGATCATTTTTTTCATGTTGCATATGGCTGAGCGAGAGAGTTGTTGTGAGCATATTTGTATTTTGTGTTAGTGAATGTTGTCTTGACTCTTGGCTGTTGTATTGACTATTGGCTATTGTATTGAGACTCGAGAGGGATGATTGATTCTGAGAGTTGTATTGTAGAGATGATGATATTGGGATTTGTATTAACTAAGTTTATTGTAGGGTTATGTATTGGCATTTTGTATGCTGACTTTATTTTTTTTGCAAAGAAGTTATGGAAAAGTGTCACATGTAGCAGAGAGATATATACATACTCTGCATTTTATATTGAAGCTTTGTAATTTTTAGTGAGTTTTGTGCAGAGATCATTGTTATCATGTTGCATATGCCTGAAAGAGAGAGTTGATGTGAGTATATTTGTTGTATGTGTGAGTGAATCTTGTCTTGACTCTTGGATGTTGTATTGAGACTTGAGAGGGATGATTGATTCTGAGAGTTGTGTTGTAGAGATGATGATATTGTGATTTGTATGGTGAGGGTATATTTTATGAAGGGGTGTAGTGATGTGCATAGATCATTGTTGTCATGTTGCATATGGCTAAGCAAGAGATTTGTTGTGAGCATATTTGTTTTTTTTCGTGAGTGAATGTTGCCTTGACTGTTGCCTGTTGTATTGACTATTGGTTGTTGTATTGAGACACGAGAGGGATGATTGATTCTGAGAGTTATGTTGTAGAGATGATGATATTTTGATTTGTATTAACTGAGTTTATTTTAGGGTTATGTATTGGCATCTTGTATGCTGACATTATTTTGTTTGCAAAGAAGTTATGGTAAAGTGCCACATGTAGCAAAGAGCTATATACATATTCTGCATTTTATATTGAAGCTTTGTAATTTTGAGTGATTTTTGTGAAGAGATTATCGTTGTCATGTTGCATATGGCTGAGCGAGAGAGTTGCTGTGAGCATATTTTTTTTTGTGTGTGAGTGAATGTTGTATTAATTTTTGGTTGTTGTATTGACTGTTGGCTGTTGTATTGAGACCCGAGAGGGATGATTTATTCTAAGAGTTATGTTGTAGAGATGGTGATAATGTGATTTGTATTAACTAAGTTTCTTGTAGGGTTATGTATTGGCATTTTGTATGCTGACATTATTTTTTTTTTGCAAATAAGTTATGGCAAAGTGTCACATGTAATAGAGAGTTATATACATAGTCTATAATTTATATTGAAGATTTGTAATTTTGAGTGAGTTTTTTGCAGAGATCATTGTTGTCACGTTGCATATGGTTGAGCGAGAGAGTTGTCGTCATCATATTTGTTGTATGTGTGAGTGAGTGTTGTATTGACTCTTGGTTGTTGTATTGAGACTTGAGAGGGATGATTGATTTTGAGAGTTGTGTTGTAGATATGATGATATTGTTATTCATATTAACTGAGTTTATGTGTTCAGGAAAAACTAATAGCATACAGTATTAGATAACTAACAGTACTAACAACATTATAATAGACTATACATGTTCCTTCTAAGATAGATGTTAATATTCATATGAATGAAGTTTGTATAAAGAGGTATGCTTTGTTGCATGTTGTGTGTGGATAGATATGTGAGATATGGTTTGTGAAGTATGATGAAAACATTTGAATTATACTTAGTGTAGTAGACATGAAATCTCGGATCTATTAATATAAAAAAAGTCCAAAAATATAGAAATTTAGAAAATCTTCATAAACTAACAAAACTGACAGTATACAGTATCAAAAAGCTAAGAGAACTAACAACATTCTCATGTCATTCTGTCAGAATGTTCCATTATAATAGACTATAGATGTTCATTCTAAGATCGATTTTGGTTACAATTTTGCATACAGTATGGAATAAATCAACCTTCATGTGACAAGAAAAATAGACAATAAATCCAAAATCCACATCATAATGTGGTTACAACCAAAAAAATATAACACCCCTATTATTTATGGCCTTGAGAATATTCAGTGCCAAACCCCTAGTTCCCTGATTGAGCCAATTAGGTTGGCCGTCCTAAGAAGGTGTTGCACTATACAACACCCCCCATTTATTTTAATAATAAATATGGACCATTTAAAAAATAAATAGAAAACTATGAGCATGATTTTATTTTAGCTTAAGTCTTAAAACTTTAGGAATACATGTTTTTTCCTTTTTGCTTTAATTTCAAAAGCGCTCACCGCAAATCGCATAACTTACAAGCTAATTAAATTAAAACATATATAAGTATTGCGAATTGAGATATGTGCTTCAACCTTTTCAGAATTATATAAAATCCCCGTTGAAAATGCTTAAAAATCCCTTTAAAGAGAAATCACATGGCGCCTTTTTAAAAGAACAAACTTATAACAATTTCGAAGAATTGCGATAAGTCAGACCCAACGAAACAATAAAAGAAAAATTATAAATATCCAAATGTCTGATAAAGTGCAACAATGTGAGTCTTCAACACATTTTCGTGTTTCACAACGAGAAACCAAATGGAAAGTTTTGTTATCGCAATAATTTGCGATGTGCGATTTGGATAGATCACATTTCGCAAGATTTATCAGCAGCAAAAAACATAACCATTCGTAACTGTTAAAAGTTGTGATGTGCAATATAAACACTTATTATTCAAGTGCACAAAATGATTCTTATATAATCAACCTATTATAAAATCTAACGTCTTAGATTGTTATATTAGACATATTACGTAGGGTGTGTAAGAGATTTGATAGGAAGAGTTATGGGCTATTAACGACATTTAATGGGTGCAAGGTTCAAAATATCGATATCTACTTGAAGCATGTTTTGAATAATAGAGCGCCAGATTTTGATTATGATGTTTTAACTCTATCCTTTTCTCTATTCATCTCAGATCTGAGTTTACTCTTTTCACTTGAATTCAGGAAACCACCTAACGAAGTGAGAATAACTAAAATGACAAAGAAAGGCAAGGCAATTGACCAAACGTTCGTTGCAGAAGACACAGACATGCCTCCATTGTTCTTAGACACAACCTGCAACAAGGATTGCGGCAGTTCTTCATGGGAAGCAATGTACCACCTTTTTGAGGAAGAACAACCAACATAAATAGTCAAAATAGTAACAACAGATGCAACAGTTTCCTCAGATCCATCCTACTTTAACGTTGCATGTTTGCTTCTTCACAGAATAGCAACGAGGCCGAAGCTTTTACCCTACACAGATATGGTAAAGTGGGCCATTGACCACCTTAACATAGTAGCTAGATCATTCAAGAATTCTAAGCTGGAGAATATCGGTTCGTTCACTGTAGGGGATTTACGGATAATGTACCACTTGCCTGTTCCACAGAAGAATTATGATAAATATTTTGTCCAAAGCTTTACAAAGAAGAATACATACCTCATGAAAGTGATAAATGGATGGAAATAAGATCAAGGCAAGCTAAAGCGAGACAAACTTGGTATGTACCCGATAGCACAATTACCCTCCCCTTACTATTATGTAGCTAGAATGCTATGTAGGTTGTTTGCTAAACCAGATAGCACTAGGTTTTCTATAGACTGGGTTCCTTTAATTGAAGCAATTATCAATTCCTCTATTATGAATTGGGCGAGCATTCTGTCTGATAATTTGGCCAGAACTATCATGGATTATAGAAGCAAAAGGACTGTTTCCGCTAGAACAATAGCCCCCTTTTACATGAGTGCTTACATTATGGATGAAATTTGCTTTTGTTCAATATTTCCTATCATGGGATGGAAATGGATGAGCTAGGACCCCACTCCAATCCATATTTACCATAGAGCCCTTTGGGAATCTGATTTTAATTTACATTTCTATAAAATGTAGAAATTATATGCACTACACATGCATATGTCCAAGATTATCCTGATCACACACTATTTTAACTTCATGCACAATACAGAATCTATTCCATCATTGATCATCACATGCGGAAATTAAATCAATTACAATGCACACATAAAACAATAAAAATTCACACACATTAACACAGTTGTTTTATGGGAAAGCCTGAAGCTAAAAAACCCAGCTATCTGTATATAATATATTTCATAGAGATCATGTAACAATCCTCATACAAATCTTATCACAATCTCTCAGTACAATCCAATCGCTACACACTAATCAGGCCCGATCTTGCAAATACATGCACCGATCTTTGCCACCTACTAGCCTGCCTCTATTGCGCAATCCTTGCTGAAGAATGGCTCTGGATGAACTTGAATCCATCCTATATTTACTACGCAATCATCATTGACATATCCAATGAATGTGTGGTGCAAACAATGCAACACTATAGTCACAACTGATAGTCACACTTGCTCTTTCACCTACCTCTGTACTGGTCTCCACTGAACTATCCATGCACTGTAGTTAACTGATGTATTCTTCAGTTGATTAATGAGTTAATATTTAGTGAATTAATTATTAATTAATTCACACCACTCTCTTCGTTGTATCAATCCCTCGCTAGATGTATCTACTCTTACAACTAGCTCAACTTCGTGTCTAACCGAGTTAAACCGAACACAAGAGTTAAACTGACAGCAACTCCACCAACTACTTCTAGTACACCACCAAACTCGTCAATATGAGTTCTAATTGAAGTCCTCCATGAAATAGCCCGTAAACCCTCGTAGCGTAATTCCTTCGTCACTGTCATGGACAATATCCGTGCACTTAACCGAAGTGCTCCAAGAGAATAAGATAATGTTTAGAGTCCAAATACTATTAAGAGCTAATAATATCTGGCATGTCTATTTTTAGACTGGTAGTCTAAAAATAGACTTCGCTCAAAATGTCTAAAAATAGAAGTCCATCTATTTTTCCAACTTGACCAACCATCCACAAATAGCATCCTGCAACTCATAGAATACGATCGACATGTCTAAAAATAGATTTGCGACCAAAATCACTGTGGTGGGCCCCACCTAGTTTAGGTGATCACTTTCCAACTAGGATCGGAATGATGTTTCAGGATGCCTCCTTCACTGTTTCTTGTTGCAATCTTCAACACTCCCTCTCAACAAGAAAGGACTGTCTTTGCATGTGACATGCAACTCCATGCATTCGCCCTGCAACCTTTACAAGCGCCATGCAACTCCATGCATATGCTCTGCAACTCTTCCGAAACTGAAAAGGCTCCAAACAACTCAATCAATCGGATGCATCTATCATCAAAGTCTTTGAATTTTTCTTAGCTACTGCACATGTCTTCAGGAACCACTGCACTTTTTAACTCTGCACCCATGCACTTTGCACTTGCTGTCAACTCTGAACCGCGCTCCGTTATCCGAAACTGTCACTTTGATCTGCCTGCATCAATCCAAATGATCATGCTACTGCTGCTCTGTGGGCACCTTGTATCCAGGTTCAATTCATGAGATCCACACCATCTCCATGAATCCTGCCCAGAAATCTCCTCTTGGGATTAATCATGCATGTCGCCCCACCTCTCACCTGGTGGTATAGCTGCATGCACTCCCTCTGCCCATTTGGCACGGAATTTCTCTGCATGAGTGGTTGCTCCCACTCCATGATCCTCATCTTGTGGCTGCTCCACATCCCGAGGTTCACTATTACCTGCATGCAAAACTTGCTCCCTCTCAAGCATCAATTGCATGGCTTTCCTGCACTTCCCAACAAGAGAAGCCCGTAGAAATCCCATCTACTTCAAGTCTCAGTAGAGATTCTTGGGTTCAAATCCCAAACTCAACGACTTGTCCTATTTCTTTGTACTAAAGGAAAACTTTTCCTTCACTAAAGACAACATCATAACCTTTATCCTCTAACATTGCGACTGAGATTAAATTCTTCTTTAAACCTGGAACATGCACAACATCTTGTAAAAGAATGAGTTTACCTAACTCCCTCTGAAAGGTAGTGGTACCAATTCCCGTCGCATTGTATCGTCCATTGTCGCCCAAATCAACATGCAACTGGAGATATTTCTCCACCAAGTCACTGAAAAGATTCACATCTCCCGTCATGTGAAAGGAAGCGCCACTATCAAAATACCACTCCCGATCCCAATGCAATAGACACCATGCATGTGATCAATGAGAAGTCCAGCTCAAATTGCGAGGCAAGAGCCTCACCAGCTGCAGCTCTAATAGCCTTCTTGTTGTTCTTCTTCTGTGGACAATTTGTGGCGAAATTCCCATGTTCGTGACAGTGAAAACACTTCACTTTGGACATGTTACGCTCTTTCCCATCCGCACCGGATTGAGAAGGATTTTTCTTCCCCTTTCCTTTCCTTGCTTTGGCAGCCAAAGCGCAATCCTCTTCATCATCATTCTTTGATGAAGAGTCATCCCTGGTACTCCGCCTTATCTCCTCCTGCACAAGATCCGACCAAAGTCGCTCCCATCCTGGCAGTTTCTCCCGACCATTGACAGAGTCTTCATAGCTATGCCAACTCTTCGGAAGCCCAAGGAGAGCCAAGATCACCAATTATTCTTCATCCACACTAACTCCTACACTCCCAAGCTCATCCCTGCAGTGGAAAAACTTTGTCAAGTATACCGGAATAGTGTCATTCTTCTCCATTTTTATTTTCCTGAGCTTGTCTTCAAGCGCCAACTTCCTCTGGTCACTCCTGCTTTGGAAAAATTCTGTCAAAGCCTTCCACATCAAGAACGGAGTGAATTTACCATGAAGGATGGAAACTATGTGGTCCTTCACACCTTCCAACAGAATCCTTCAACACCTTGCTACCTTATTTTGCCATGCATCAAGTGCGGTTGCATCACTAGAACTCGGTTTAGGAATATCAACATCTATGAACTCCTTCAACCCATTATCCTCCAACACCGCCTCCATCCTGTCCTTCCATGCAATATAATTAGAGTTTCCCTCAAGGGCATACTCCAATCACAATCCGTTGAAAGACATTTCAATGAATGTTCAACTTCGACACCAAGAAAACACTGCAGCAATTTCGAATTCCACCAGCACAAAACTCAACTGTTTCAATAATTGCAATCTCCTCCGATGATCAACCGCTCCGATACCTTGTAGAAATTATATGCACTACGCATGCATATGTCCAATATTCTCTTGACCACACACTATTTTAACTTCATGCACAATACAGAATCTATTCCACCATTGATCATCACATGCGGAAATTAAATCAATTGTAATGCACAAATGAAACAATAAAAATTCACACACATTAACACAGTTGTTTTGCAGGAAAGCCTAAATATAAAAACCCCAACTATCTGTATATAATATATGTCATAGAGATCATGTAACAATCCTCATACAAATCTTATCACAAGCTCTCAGTACAATCCAATCGCTACACACTAATCAGGTCCGATCTTGAAAATCCATGCACCGATCTTTGCCACCTGCTAGCCTGCCTCTACTATGCAATCCCTGCTGAATAATGGCTCTGGATGAACTCAAATCCATCCTATATTGACTACGCAATCCTCATTGGCATCTCCAATGAATGTGTGGTGCAAATAATGCAACACTATAGTCACAACTGATAGTCACACTTGCCCTTTCACCTACCTCTCCACTGGTCTCCACTGAACTGTCCATGCACTGTAGTTAACTGATGTATTCTTCAGTTGATTAATGAGTTAATATTTAGTGAATTAATTATTAATTAATTCACACCACTCTCACTAGTGTATCAATCAGTTAGACTAGATACAACTAGCTCAACTGTGTCTAACTGAGTTAAACTGAACACAACTCCACCAACTACTTCTACAACTCCACCAAACTCTGTCACATGAGTTCTAACTGAATTCTCCATGCAATAGCTCCACTTAACCCTTAGGAATAGTGTAATTCCTTCTGTCAGCTCCTGTGCCACATCTGTGCACTTAACTGAAGTGCTCCAAGAGAATAAGATAATGTTTAGAGTCCAAATATTATCAAGAGCTAATAATATTCGACATATCTATTTTTAGACTGGCAATCTAAAAATAGATTCCGCCCAATATGTCTAAAAATAGAAGTCCATCTATTTTTCCAACTTGACCAACCATCCACAAATAGCATCCTGCAACTCATAGAATATGATCGACATGTCTAAAAATAGACATAGTCTAAAAATAGACTTTGCGACAAAAATCACCAGTGTGGGCCCCACCTAGTTTAGGTGATCACTTTCCAACTAGGATCAGGAATGATGTTTCAAGATGCCTCCTTCACTGTTTCTTGTTGCAGTCTTCAACATAAAATTTGAAATGGAATTATGTTACCCATCCATCAAATTATCTTTAATTAAAAATCCCCTAGGATTTCTATGAAAGCTAGCATAGACATGTTACCAGTTGCTAGATAGTTTGATGAAGAAAATTTCACTTATATCCAAGTTTTTGGGAGTTATTCTTCCCCCCAAGTTTTGCCTTATTATGTTCCTGATAAGCTCCTAGCCAAGGAAATTGTCTACCAACTTATAATAAGTAGCGTGTCCAAACAACTCAAAGATGCCAAGAAGGTCATTTGGCCTACTTTCCCTTTACAGTGTGGCACTTTTTCCGTTTTCGACATTGGCCATGCATTCAAAGAGATTTCAAATGTCACTTCATTAAATCTGGCTATAATGCCAAAGAGGCCATATGATCCTAATAATGTGGTTAATAATTTCACCATTGAGCTTAAACTTAGACCTCTCTTGAATGAGAAAGGTATGTTTGATGATTTCTTAGAAGGTATGGAGAAATTCATAGATGTATTGAAAAATACATCAAGTGAGCTCAGTAAAACAGAATTTGAGGCTTTTCAAGCATATAGAAGTAAAAGGCTAGAAATAGTCCATTGGAATTGTTATTTATTGAATATGTCAACAGACCAACTCCCAGTATTAGTCTGGATAATGAGGCTAAGGATATGTCAGAAGATGAATCTCACGAGAAGTCAAATCATGAGTTGTGACAATCACAACATAATCCTTAGAATTCAGATCACTCTGACAATACATCTGAGAGAAGGAACGAAAGTCCTGAGAAAATAATTGAGAAAGTGATTAAAGGTATTGAGATCAAATAGAAGGAGAAATTAATGGAGCTGAATCATCTTCTCAAGAAGTTCAGCATATCCAGAATACACCCGAGCAGACATAGAAGCCTCAATCAAAATATTTGAAGAAAGAATGGGAGAATTTTTCTAAGGAACTAGAAACACCACCACCACCAAAGCCTAATGTTGATGAATCAACAAGTTTCCAAGCTCCAGATCATTCTCAGAATTTATTGGAAACTGCAATACCATTACAGCAGGTACCGTAAGTTCATGATCAAGAGAGCATCCCAGCATACCCTACAGAATAAATTGTTTTAAAGATTGAAGAGATACCCTCACTTGATGTCTTCTACAACCCAAGTCATAAGGTTGTAGTTAACAGAAGAAAGAGAAGAAGAATTGATTAATTAGTTTCAAATCTTATGGATGAATTTGTAGATGTTCTATGGAAAGAACCTTTGGTTGATCCTACAGAACATTTGACTAAGTTATCACAGTTCACAAGATCATATGCTACTGCTACCATTGCCAAAGCTAAAGAGGTACAATTTCTACTTAAGAAAAAAGAAGACGGAGAAACTGCTAGAACTGGAAAAATTTAATTCCAGTAAGAAGATTGAAATGAAGATGTCTCAATTTCAAAAATATTTTGAAATACTTAAGTTGTAGCACCAGGTGCAGATTACAGAGAAATAAACACAACTTGAAGAAGCAGTGGAAAAATTGAAAAGTCAGCCTCAAATAGAGCAATTCATAAAAGAAGCACTGGAAATCAATGCAAATCTAAAGTAGCAACAAGAAACCTTTTGTCAACAAATTTCAATCACCAATTCTTACTGTGATACAAGCAAGTTTTTGATCCAACAAGTAGCTAACAAGAGACTTGAATGTGAAAAAGTTGAAAAGAAGATTACTGAGTTCATTCAGTGGTAAGGGTATGATGCAGGAAAGAGAGCTAACCTCCATAAGATAGATAAATTTCACAAAGAGATTTTATTTAAAGATTGGGAAATGCAGATGATATAAGTAGAGAAGGCAACGACAAAGGAATCAAGGCTGGCAAATGAAATCATTGAATATGTTAATTAAAAACTTTTAAAAGTTGAACTTATTAAATAATCCATAGCTAAAGTGCTCCCAGAGCTCAAAGCATTAGAAGCACAGTGGAAGGAAAGTACAAAGACGCAAGTGGAAACTATTAAAAAGATAAATATGTCTGATCAAGAAAATTACTGGAATTTTCTTATCAAACCTTATCATCAGTGCCAAACTCTACATTCATTAATTGATTATACAAAGAAATCACTGCCAACGCTTTCAAATGCAGTGTTTAAAGGCCAGGTCAGATCTGGGATTATATAGCTAGCTCAGCTAAAGCCAATGGTAGATATTTGTCACCTCCGAGATCAAATGAGCAAAGAGGATCAACCCACATAATCATGTTGTTATTTTATTTCCTAGATTGTAGTTTAAGTTTACTCCTTATGAGGATGGTTATTTGAAACCTCCTCCATTTTTTATGTAATAATATATTTTAAACATATTTTAGTTTAGTTTTTAAACCCTAATTCTCATGCATTTAGAGAAGGGCCCAGAAATTTGTCAAAAACATTTGCAAAGAATGCACTTCTGTAAGTTTGTGAATGCCTTGATAAATTAATGGAACAAGATCTGTTATCTTTTGACATTGAAGTTGTTTAACTGAAGTTGCACTATTGTACTCTTTAAATTGCTTGATAGTGAAAAGGAGCAGAAAACTACTGTCACTTTGAATAAGTAGAACCTCGTATATATGGTACTTCTACACATTATATTAAATTTTGCTTCTTAAATTGACAGTCATCTTTTTATTTGCATTATATATTAGAGTCGTTATCATAAGTGAATGTTAAATTCACTTCTGTACTGGTATTTGTTTATGATTTCTTATCTCATATATAATCAAACATATAAATGTGATATACATTTCACAATCCTTTTGATTAGACTATTTTTTCAAAAGAATTATTTTTACATAATTTTCATCTCTTTCAAATTTTAAATAATCTTCATTACTAATAGTTGGAAGATATATTTTTATATTGCATGAAGGAATGAACACTCCCGGGTATATAGTATAATATATATTTTAGTTAAATGCATATGATAGATTAAATAAATTCCCATTTGCATGTTATAAACAAAACACACCCTCATCATCCTTATTGGGAAATTGGTCCCTTTATCCCCAGTCGGAGCCACTACACCAAACGAAAAAGTGTTGAGATTCAACAAGATGATGAGCTTAGTGAAAAGAGTTGCCTTCAGTAAGTGGGCCCGCATGCTATTTTTGGCGCAAGTCTGTTTTTAGACATGATGATCATATTTCAGAAGTTGCAGGATGCTATTTGTGGATGATTGATCAAGTTGGAAAAATAGATGAAATTCTATTTTTAGAATATTGGGCGAAGTCTATTTATAGATCGTCAATCTAAAAATAGATGCATGTCGATTATTATTAGCTCTTAATAATAATCAGACACTAAACAATAACTTATTCTCTTGGAGCACTTCAGTTCAGTGCACATATGTGGCACATCAGTGGACTAAGGAAATTACGCAATTCCCAAGGGTTTACTGGAGCTAATGCATGGAGGACTCGGTTAGAACTCAAGTGGTAGAGTTATGACACAATTGGAAGAAGTAGTTATGGAGTTGTATTTAGTTTAACTCAGTTAGACTCAGTTGAGCTAGTTGTATCTAGTCTAACTGATTGATACACTAGTGAGAGTGGAGTGAATTAATTAGTTAATTAATTCATAAATAATAACTCATTAATCAAATGAAGAATACATCAGTTAACTACAGTGCATGGCAGTTTCAGTGGAGACCAGTGGAGAGATAGGTGAAAGGGCAAGATAGACTATCTGTTGTGACTATTAGTGATGCATGAATTGCATCAAACACACGATCAGAATATGACGATTACTGTGATCAATCAAGAATGGTCAAATTCATTCAAAGCTTTTCTTTACTTGAGAGATTATATGAGTGGAAGGCGAGGCTAGCGGTGCTTAAGATTGGTGCATGGATTTTACGCGAATTGAAACTTTGATTGGTGTGTAGCGATTGTATTGTACTGAGGGCTTGTGATAAGCTTTGTATGTTTGTATGAGATTGTCATATGATCTCCATGTTACATAATATATAGTTGGGGTTTTCAGCTTCAGGCTTTCCCAGTTAAAAACTATGTTATGTGCGATTGATAATTTTTGTTTATGCTTTACATGTGTGTGAAATTAATTTTTCCGCAAAAGATTAACAAGTGGAATAGATTTAGTATCTTGCATAAAGTTAAATAGTGTGAGATCAGGTGGATCTTGGACATATGCATGCTTAGTGCGTATAATTTCTACAAAAAGGACTTGCTCTAAGTTTTGGACCAAAAGGTTTTCCCCCATTTTGTGGCAATAGAATTCCGAGGCTTCAACATTTTTGCACTAGAAGGAGGGCCAAATGTGAATGGAAAGAAGGTATGATCAATCTAAAAGCCAATCTAAGAGTCTCTCTCCCTCTAGATCCCCTTCAACTTCTAGAACATTAGCTAGATATAAATCTTTAAGATCTGAAGTTGAACATCCCTCTCCTAAGTCTCCTAGTGAAACTCAACCAATACTATCTCCAGATTTTCACCAAAATCCCCCAGAAGTTCATTCTTTGATAGAAAAGTTAGAGAGAGTATCCATTTTTGCTGAAAAGCCTAAAACTTCTCAAACATCTAAGATTAGTGTTTCATCTTCTTTATAACCTAGATGAATATTAACTCGATTAGAAACTCAAAAGACAAAAATTCATCCTTTTGAATTTCCTATCGATACTTCTCGAAGGAAAACAAAAAAGTCTGAATCAAAGTCAATCACCAGCGAGGTCTTATCCAATAATCCACACCATTCACCTCCATTACCTCCACTCACTTCTACAACTTCTATTCCAACAATCAATGTTACTTTAACTAGTTCCAGTACCCAAACTACTACTCCTTCAACTAGTTCTAGCACTCAGCCTATCTCTTCTTCAACTCAAACTTAATCCATCACCTCCACCCAAGGTTCAATGGCAGGCCAAGTACCTCCACCAAATGTACAACCATGGAACAATTCAGGTGTTGTACAAATGCCTTCTCCTCTTCATCCTCTTCCAAAATACCCTGAAATATGGTTACCTAAATTTAATCCTGATGATGGCCTTATAGCTGAAGAACACATTCATAATTATATGTTAGCCATCAATTTATAAGAGGTAATTGAAGAAGGCTATGTAGTAAGACTATTTCCATATAATCTCACAGGATCTGTAGGATCCTGGTATTTCTCATTACCTGCCCGCTCTATAACTAGCTGGAATATGCTTGAAGAACAATTTTTAGCTAAGTTTGGAGATGATAGGACTACTGCATCGCTCATTGACGATCTATAAAATTTAAAGGATAAAACAGGAGAGAAAATAAAAGACTTCAATTCCAGATTTAATAACTTACTCAATAAAATTCCTGCTACATCAATCCCTAGTGCAGAAGTTCAATTTGAGTGGTATATTTCTTCTCTCCAATATAATATAGCCATATTTGTTGATAGAGCAAAGTTACCTACATTGGAAAAAAATATGAAGGAATCTTTATCTGTAGAGAAACACATAATCTCTCTTGAAAAGAAGAATTCCCAAGAAGACATGAAATCTAAGAAAGTATCTTTCAAAGATAATTCAAAGAAGAAGCCACCAAAATACCGTTTTGATGTAGAAGGTCTTCAGAATGTTTTAAATACCATGACAAATGAAATGGCAAATATCAAAAATAAAGTTGCTGAAATTTCCAGTACAAAGAAGACTTTCAGGCCCTTCAAGAAAAATCAGTCTTCTAATTCTCAACTGCTCAACATCATATCTAATGTTGAGTCTGATCAAGACACAGATGAAGAGAAAAAATAAGAAGAAGAAACTGAATTCGAAGAAGAAGTTGAACTAAATGGAATGTGGTATTTTATCCTACCAAATGATGAACAACAAGAAGCTTTACTTGTAAGTACAAGGAGCAAGAATACCATTGAAGCAACACAGCCAAATCAGAAACAGTAAGTAAAAAGTCTACATCTAAGGCTACAAAAACTAAACCTGCTACGTTAGATGTTCCACCTACATCAAAGACAATGGTAGTCTCTAACACCATTTAATATAATGTAGTTGAGGATATGAAAAAGACTAGGGCCAACATTTCAATCCATGAACTTACTAAACTAAAACAAAAACAGAAGATTTTACTTAGAGATTTGAATGCAGTTCCCGCTTCAGCCTTACCTGCTCCGGTAGTAGTTCAAGATGCTAATCAAATGGGTAAAGCTCCTTCTCCTTCAACTAAAATAGATGCTATAGATCTGATTATGATAGGTGATCGATCCATCTCTCATATTCCTCCATTTATCTTAACCTATGAGATCTATAATAATAATGTCCACAATTTTTTAATAGATTCAGGGGCTTCCTCTAATATCATGCCGAAATCAGTATGTGCTAAGTTGAACATATCTCCTCAAAGTTCTCCTGTTAATATAGTACAACTTAATAGAACAAAAGTAGAGGTTGTAGGAGAAATAAATTCTGTGTCTATTAGATTTTCATCAAACCCTAAGGTTTCCTAGATAATTGGTATATTTGTGGCTGATATTCCTGAATTTTATGGTTCAGTATTGAGCAGGGACTGGTCTGAGAAGCTTCATGGATATTTTGCAACAAACTGGTCACATATGTGGTTGCCCCACAATGGAAAGCCAAACCAAATTCGGGTAGACCATGAGAAATTCATGAAACATACAGTTACTGATCTTGAAGGAATCAATGAGCCGGTAGCATTCAATAATAATATTATTGGAAATTACTCAGTAGAATCATTTCTTGGAAATTTTAAAGCTCATTCATCACCCTTTTTTGATAATGTGGTTATCTCTCAAATTGAAACTTTTTCCTAGATAGACACTTCTAAGTGTAAAATTTTTATAAATAAACCAATAGTTAATTCTTTATTTTGATGGTTCTAAATCAGAAGATGGTGCAGGAGATGGCTGTATTTTAATAAGACCAGAAGGAGAAAAAATGATGCTAGCCTGCAGACTTTAATTCGATTGCACAAACAATATATCAGAATATGAAGCATTAATTCAAGGTTTGTACAAAGCAATTGACCTTGATATTAAATATCTGAAAGTACTAGGAGATTCAGAGATCATTGTCAAACAAATAAGAAATACTATCCATTGTCATTCTGGACATCTTAAAAATTATCAATCATTAGTCCATGAATTGACTTCTCATTTATTAGCTTTCAATGTTTTCTCTGTACCCAAAATACAAAATTTTAGTGCATATTTATTGGCTAATGTAGCATCAAAATTAATCCCATCTCAAGAATTTAGTCCCGATAGGTTTTCTATTGAATTTATTTTTAGACCATCTATTCCTGAGAATATTACTAATTGGAGAGTCTTTAATCATGATTTTTATATAATAGATTTCCTTACATCTGAAGGATCTTATGATAATCAAATCCTATATGAAAATGAACATGATACTCAGATAAAGGAAGAACGGGATGAAAATCCAATACCAAAGTTAGTTGTCAAATTAGAAGACCTTATGATTTAAAAGATAGCTTTAAGAGAGTTACTAATTCTAAAACTCAAAGTTCAACTTTAAGGTTTGAATTAGTAAATCTTGGAACCGATGATAAACCAAAAAATGTCAATGTAGGTCTTGGTCTGTCTTCTGATGAAAGATAATCATTTGTCAAGTTATTAAGGACTTACAAAAGTGTTTTTTCTTGGGATTACACCGATGTTAAAACATGACTTACAAAAGTGTTTTTTCTTGGGATTACACCGATGTTAAAACATATGACACTTCTGTTATTCAACACACTATTCCTATGATTTCAGATGAGAAACCAATACAAAAAAAGTTGAGAAAAATTCACCCTAATCTTGAAAATAAAATCAAAACAGAGTTGAATAAAATCCTCAAAGCTAAAATCATCTTTCCAGTTAGACATTCAAAGTAGGTTTCAAATTTAGTCCCTATTAGGAAGAAAAATGGTGACATTAAGATTTGTATCGATTTTATAAATTTGAATAAAGCGTGCCAGAAAGATAATTTTCCATTACCAACCATGGAACAAGTACTACAAAATATAGCGGGTTCTGAACTTATGTCTTTTCTAGATGGATTTTCAGGATATAACAAAATCCTGGTACACATCCAGATGACAGATTAAAGACTACATTTAGGACTAAGTGGGGAACTTATGCCTATCAAAATATGCCATTTGGGTTAATCAATGCAGGTGCCACTTTTCAAAGAGCCATGGACACAGCTTTTAGAGGATTCATTAACAAATCAATGGTTATTTATCTAGATGACATTACAGTCTTTTCTAGACAAGAAATCAATCATGCAAATGACCTAAAACAAGTCTTTGAGCGATGTAAAAAGTATGAAATTTCATTAAACCCAAAAAAGTCATATTTTTCTCTAGATGAAGGAAAACTTTTAGGATTCATCGTGTCCAAAAAAGGTATTTATATTGATCCTGAAAGAATCGATGAGATTAAACAAATTCCTTTCCCTCATAATAAGAAAACCATGTAGTCATTTCTTGGGAAAATAAATTTTGTAAAAATATTTGTTCCTGACTTTTCAAAAAATAGTTTTACCTTTACAAACAATGATTAAGAATAATTTAGTCTTCAAGTGGGGACATAATGAAAAGGAAGCATTTGATTTAATCAAACAATCTATTATTAATGCTCCATTCTTGACTACCCCCAATTTTCTTAATCCTTTCACTTTATATACATTTTCATCAAATACATCTTATGTTGTTGTTCTGACATAGCTTAATGACCAACAAATTGAAGCACCAATATCATTTTTTTGTTCCAATTTGCAAGGTGCAGAACTAAACTATTCATCTATTGAGAAACAAGCATTTGCTGTCTTTAAAGCTATAAACCATTTTAGGCCATTTCTCCTCAAAACTCACACCAAGATAATAGTTCCATTCTTTGTAGTAAGGCAATTATTGATACAAATAGAACTATGAGAGAAATGGCTAACTGGATTACTGCTTTACAAGAATACGATGTAAAATTTAGACCTTATAAAATTGTTAGAGGTCAAGGTTTTTGCATAATGCTAACAGGAGCATCCCATTTATCATCAGAGGCAAAATCAGGTAATGATGTGCAAGTGTCAGAGGTAAGCCTCAACGATGCTCAATCTCAATATGTTGATCTCAATTTTATTTGAAAAATGGATATGCCCCAACACAGCTTAGTTATAAAACAAAGTGTGCTTTAATATTGAAAGCCAAGCAATACGAAATTATAAATGATGTATTGTTTAGAAGAAACTTTGATTCTGTGTTATTAAGATGCTTAGAGAAAACTGAAGCAGAGAAATTTTTGCAGGAACTTCATTATGGACCAGTTGGAGGAAATTTTGGAGGTAATACAACAACGCATAAAATCCTGCATGCAGGTTACTATTGGCCAACACTTTTCAAATATGCTCATGATTATGTAAGGAAATGCAAATTTTTCCAACTTTCCCATTATAGCCAGTTAATATCAAAAAGCCATTTGAGCAATGGGGATGAGATATAATCGGTGAGATCGTTCCTAACTCTTCCAAGCATCATAAATACATCCTCACAGCTACATATTATTTTACTAAACGGGTGGAAGAAATTCCACTAAAGGTAGCCAAATTTGAGAATATTATTGAGTTCATTGATCAGTTTATCATAACTAGATTTGGTTTACCCACTGATTTAATGTTTGACAATGCATCTTATTTCTCAGGAGATGCTATGATAGAATTTGCTATCAAAAGAGGTTTTAAACTTAAATATTCTACTAACTATTATCCTCAAGGAAATGGTTTAGCATAATCCACAAATAAAAACCTAATTAGAATCATCAAATGAATTGTTGAACAGAACCAAAGAAATTGGCACAAATCATTAACTTTTTCTCTTTGGGCAAATCAAATAACTCAAAAGGCCTCCATTGGAACTTCTCTATTTAATCTTGTTTATGGTAAAGAAGTTGTTCTTCCTACCAATGTAGTTATTCCTTCTCTTACCTTAGTCCAATTTAATGATGAATCACTTTCTTCTTCTTTGCAAGTAAGATAATTTCAAATTCTTAAACTTGAAGAAGAAAGAGATAAAGGTAAAGTTACTTATTCACATCATTAAAAATTAGTTAAAGCTTCATTTGATACAACTTATGTTACTCCAAAAACATTTCAAATTGGTGATCTGGTATTGAAATGGAATAAGGCACATGAGGAAAATGGTCAACATACCAAATTCCAAAGACTGTGGCTAGGACCATTTCAAATCATTGAGGAAATAGGCCCATCAACATTTTATTGTAAGATCTATCAGGCAAAAGAGATTCTTTTCTTGTTAATGGGCATATTTTAAAGAAATATTTTTCATAGGAGGTAACCCATTCTATTCCCTGTATATTACTTTCTTTTCTTTTTTAGGAAAATAAAAGTTGAATGGTATAGATTTTTTGGCTTTTCAAATAAAAATCTCTGAGAATAATTTTTGATTTATCTCTTCTAGAAATAAGAATTGTTAAGGAAAGAATTGAAATATTCGAATATCAAATAGATTTTATTTCACTGAAAAATGTAATTTCGCCGAAGTTATTTATTCTTTGATGAACTCTCATTTTTATAAAGCATGGTTATTATGTTACCAGTCAAGAAAAGAATCTTTAACATAGTAAAGACTCTTTTACAGATAAGAAATCTTAAACTCTAAAAATTATCATCCAGAATCCTCAAAAGGACCAATGATTCAGCCCATCCAACAAAATTTTCAATTTTTAGAAAGTAATTCAAAAAATTATGCTAAAAATCTTAGAAGATAATAAGTCTCATCAAGAGCTTTTTTACCATGTTCATAGGGAAATAATTGAACTGACATTACCAATACTGACTACCAAAACAGGGTAATAACTTGAGATTATATAAAAGGACAAGGGGTATCATCAAGAGCTAGCTTGATCAGTTTAATTACAACCAGTGAATGGCATTGTTAATATTTGGTTACTAAGCAAAGACAATGGCTTTTAAGTGTTAAAAATACATAGAAAATATCTACAAAAAAAAGAAAACAAGTTCCAAAAGAGATAAAGTATATAAAATTGAACTTATTTTCTGAATATTTTAAGAATAACTAGATGGGACAATGAATGATTCTTGGGTAAAAGGTAACCCTGACACAAGTTTAAATTGCCTGCTAGATCAGAGGCTCTACTTGTGATAAAAGAGTATATATTTATAAAGCTAATCTGAATGAGCCACCTGCTTCATCTTTTTGAACTTAGTAAAGACTGATATAGATATTCATACTTTAATTTTTAATGAGGAATTCTTATGAATTATGATCAAGTGAGATTTTATTGCCTAGTGAGATATTGTTTATTCAAATTCATTCCTGCAACTATTTTTATTTTGAAAAGTTTTAGAAATTTCAAAAAACCGATCAGAGATAATTGGTTCTCCCAGGTGAATCACCAATTGTGGTACTATACAACACCCCCCATTTATTTTAATAATAAATAGGGACCCTTTAAAAAACAAATAGAAAATTATGAGCATGCCATTTTATTAGCTTAAGTCTTAAAACTTTAGGAATAAAGGTTTTTCCCCTTTTGCTTTAATTTCAAAAGCGCTCACCACAAATCACATAACTTACAAGCTAATTAAGTTAAAACATATATAAGTATTGTGAATTGCGATATGCGCTTCAACATTTTCAGAATTATATAAAATCCCCATTGAAAATCCTTAAAAATCCCTTTAAAGAGAAATCACATCGTGCCTTTTTAAAAGAACAAACTTATAACAATTCCGAAGAATTGCGATAAGTCGGACCCGACGAAACAATAAAAGAAAAATTATAAGTATCCAAAGGTCCGATAAAGTGCAACAACGTGAGTCTTCAACGCATTTCACGTTTCGAAACAAGAAACCAAATGGAAAGTTTTGTTACCACAATAAGTTGCGATGTGTGATTTGCGTAGATCACATTTCGCAAGATTTATCAGTGGCAAAAAACATAACTATTGGTAACTATTAAAAGTTGCGATGCGGGATATAAACGCTTATTATTCAAGTGCACGAAATGATTCTTATCTAATCAACCCGTTATAAGATCTAATGTCTTAGATCGTTAGATTAGACATATTATGTAGGGTGTGTAAGAGATTTGATAGGAAGATTTATGGGTTATTAACGACATTTAATGGGTGCAAGGTTCAAAAGATTGATATCTAATTGAAGCATTATTTGAATAATAGAGAACCAGATTTTGATTATGATGTTTTAACTCTATCCTTCTCTCTGTTCATCTCAGATCTGAGTATACTCTTTTCACTTGAATTCAGGAAACTACCTAACGAAGTGAGATAACTGTAGTGACAAAGAAAGGCAAGGCGATTGACCAAAAACCCGCTGCAGAAGACACAGACATGCCTCCCTTGTTCTCAGACACAACCTGCAACAAGGATTGTGGCATTTCTTCATGGGAAGCAATGTACCACCTTTCTTAGGAAGAACATCCAAGAGAAGCAGTCAAAACAGTAAGAGCAGATGCGACAATTTCCTCAGACCCGTCCTACTTTGCGTTGCATGTTCGTTCCTTCACGGAATATCAAAGAGGCTGAAGATTTTACCCTACACAGATATGGAAAACTGGGTCATTGACCACCTTAACATAGAAAATAGATCATTAAATAATTCTAAGCTAGAGAATTTCGGTTCGTTCACTACAGAGGATTTACGGATAATGTACCACTCACCCGTGCTGCGAAAGAATTATGATAAAGCTTTTGTCCAAAGCTTTATAAAGAAGAATGCATACCTCATGAAAGTGATAAAGGGATGGAAATAAGATCAAGGCAAGCTAAAGCGAGACAAACTTGGTATGTACCCGATAGCACAATTACCCTTCCCTTATTGTTATGCAGTCAGAATGCTATGTAGGTTGTTTGCTAAACTAGATACCACTAGGTGTTCTATAGACTGGGTTCCTTTAATTGACGCAATCGTCAATTCCTCTATTATGAATTGGGCGAGCATCATGTCTGATAATTTGGCCAGAAGTATCATGGATTATAAAAGCAAAAGGAGTGTTTCCGCTATAACAATACCCCCCTTTTACATGAGTGCTTATATTATGGATGCAATTTTCTTTTGTTCAAGATTTCATATCATGGGATGGAAATGGATGAGCCAAGAGCCCACTCCAAACCATATTTTCCATAGAGCCCTTTGGGAATATGATTTTCATTTACATTTCTATAAAATTTGCAGTGGAGTTATGTTACCCATCCATCAGATTATCTTTAATGAAAAATCCCCTAGGATTTCTAAGGAAGCTAGCACAGACATGTTACCATTTTCTAGATGGTTTGCTGAAGAAAATTTCACATATATCATATTTTTTGGGAGTTATTCTTCCCCCCATGTTTTACCTTATTATGTTCTTGATAAGCTCCTAGCCAGGGAAATTTCCTAACAACTTCTAGTAAGTGGTGTGTCCAAACAACTCAAGTATGCCAAGAAGGCCATTTGGACTACTTTCCCTTCATAGTGTGGCACTTTTTCCCTTTTCGTCATTGGCCATGAATTCAAAGATATTTCAAATGTATTATGTCACTTCATTAAATTTGGCTCTAATGACAAAGAGGCCATATGGTCCTAATAATGTGGCTAAGAATTTCACCATTGAGCTTAAACTTAAACCTTTATTGAATGAGAAATATATGTTTCATGATTTATTTGAAGGTATGGAGAAGTTCACAGATGTATTGAAAAATGCATCCAGTCAACCTAGTAAAACATACTTTGAGTCTTTTCAAGCATATAGAATTAAAAGGCTAGAAACAATCCCTTTAGACTTGTTATTTATTGAAGATGTCAACAGACCAACTCCCAATATTAGTTTGGATAATGAGGCTAAGGATATGTCAGAAGATGAATCTCAAGAGAAGTAAAATCATGA
Source organism: Pinus albicaulis (assembly GCA_034641835.2). NCBI lineage: Eukaryota > Viridiplantae > Streptophyta > Pinopsida > Pinales > Pinaceae > Pinus > Pinus albicaulis. Next base: position 746,063,575 of record CM076578.1, on the reverse strand, counting down.
GTCAGGACAATCACAACATAATCCTTAGAATTTAGATCACTCTGACAATGAATCCGAGAGCAGGAATGAGAGTCCTAAGAAAATAATTGAGATAATGATTAAAGGTATTGAGATGCAAACATAAGGAGAAATTAATGGAGCTGAATCATCTTCTCAAGAAGTTCAACATATCCAGAATACACCTGAGCAAACAGAGAAGCCTCAGTCAAAATATTTGAAGAAGGAATGGGAGAAGTTTTCCAAGGCAGTAGAAACAACACCACCACCAAAGCCTAATGTTGATGAATCGACAAGTTTCCAAACTACAGAGCATTCTCAGAATTTAGTGGAAACTACAATACCATTACAGTAGGTACCAGAAGTTCATGATTAAGAGATCATACTGGCATACCCTACAGAACAGATTGTTTTAAAGGTTGAAGAGATACCCTCACTTGATGTCTTCTACAACCCAAGTCATAAGGTTGTAGTTAAGAGAAGAAAGAGAAGAAGAATTGATGAATCAATTTCAAATCTTCTGGATGAATCTGTAGATGTTCTATGGAAATACCCTTTGGATGATCCTACAGAACATTTGACTAAGTTATCACAATTCGTAGCAACATATGTTACTGCTACCATTGACAAAGCTATAGAGGTACAACTTATACTTAAGCAAAAAGAAGACAAATTTCAAGATTTGGAGAAACTGCTAGAACAGGAAAAGTTTAATTCCAGTAAGAAGATTGAAATGAAGATGTCACAATTTCAAAAATCTTTTGAAAGACTTAAGTTGCAACACCAGGTGCAGATTACAGAGAAAGAAACACAACTTGAAGTAGTAATGGAAAAATTGAAAAATCAACCTCAAGTAGAGAAATCATAAAAGAAGCACTGGAAATGAATGAAAAGCTAAAGCAACATCAAGAAACCTTTTGTCAAAAAATTTCAATATCCAGTTCTTAATATGATACAAGCAAGATTTTGATCCAACACGTGGTTAACAGGAGACTTGAATGTGAAAAAGTTGAAAAGAAGATTACTAAGTTCATTCAATGGCAAGGGTTTGATGCAAGAAAGAGAGCTGACCTCCCTAAGATAGATAAATTTCAGAAAAATATTTTATTTAAAGATTGGAAAATGCAGCTGATACAAGCAGAGAAGGCAACAGAAAAGGCATCAAGGCTGACAAATGAAATCTTTGAATTTGTTAATGAACAACTTTTAAAAGCTAAACTTATTAAAGAATCCACAACTAAGTTGCTCCTAGATCTCAAACCATTAGAAACACAGTGGAAGGAAAGTACATAGACGCAGGTGGAAACTATTAAACAAATAAATAAGTTTGATCAAGAAAATTACTGGAATTTTCTGATCAAACCTTATCATCAGTTCCAAACTCTATAGTCATTAATTGATTCTACAAAGAAATCACTTCCAGCACTTTCAAATGCAATGTTTAAAGGCTAGGTCATATTTGGGAATACACAACGAGCTTAGCTAAAGCCAATGGTAGATATTTGTCACCTCCGAGATCAAATGCGCAAAGAGGATGAGCCCACATAATCACATTGTTATTTTATTTCCTAGATTGTAGTTTAAGTTACTCTTTACGAGGATGGTTGTTTGAAACCTCCTCCATTTTTTATGTAATAATCTATTTTAAACATATATTAGTTTAGTATTTAAACCCTTCTCATGCATTTAGAGAAGGGTACAGAAATTTGTCAAAAACATTTGCAAAGAATTCACTTCTGTAAGTTTGTGAATGCCTTGATAAATTAATTTAATGAAATCTGTTATCTTTTGACATTGAAGCTATTTATCTGAAGTTGCACTATTTTACTCTTTAAATTGCTTCAGAGTGAAGAGAAGCAGAAAACTATTGTCAGTTGGAATGAGTAGAACCTCGTATATATGGTACTGCTACACGTTATATTAAATTTTGCTTCTTAAATTGACAGTCATCTTTTTATTTGCATTATATATTAGAGTTGTTATCATAAGTGAATTTTAAATGCACTTTTGTACTGATATTTGTTTATGATTTCTTATTTCATATATAATCAAACATATAAATGCAATATATGTCATTTCACAATCCTTTTGATTAAACTATTTTGTCAAAATAATTATTTTTACATAATTTTCATCTCTTTCAACTTTTAAATAATCTTCATTACTAATAGTTGGAAGATATATTTTTAGATCGCATGAAGGAATGAACACTCTCGGGTATATAGTATAATATATATTTTAGTTAGATGCATATGATATATTAAATCATTTCCCATTTGCATGTTATAAACAAAACACACCCTCATCATCCTTATTGGGAAATTGGTCCATTTATCCCCACTCCGGACCGGGTGGTTTTCCCCCATCTTGTGGCAAAAAAATTATAAGGCTTCAACAGAAGGGTTAATTAGGATATGGTTGATTTCTGCCATATAAGTGAGACCAATTTGTCCCTTCCAACCATGGAGGAATTGAGTACCCATACCTCACATTTGCGCTAAGTGGAGTTGTGTGATGAGCATACATTGAATTCACACCTCCTATGGTAGGAAGAAGGCAAGTGGGTAAACCCCCATTTTGATAGTGAGTGATTTGAAATTGATTATTAGTTAGTGTTGCGCTAATATCAGTTTTAGAATTAACATAAAAGTGACTTGGTTTTCTCCTTATGCAAGGGTTTATACATGTGCTTATGATTTACAATTCAATAAACTTGATGAGATTATGTGTAATTCATGAACATAAAAGCATGGAAACTCAATGTTGAACAACATCATATGAAAACACAACAAGCACATATAAAAAAGTCCAATACACAAGTTTTTGATGAAGGAATTCACCCCTCCTGGGCTACATCTCGTTGGTCCAGCTTCATAACTTGGGCCTTTGTATTAGCTTCAATTGTGAAAAAGTGCTATTTAAAGTCTCCTGTTGCCTCTGCAACCTGCTCCAATGGCTCCAAAACATCAAAATATACCAATGATGACTCTTCCTGAGCCAAAACTGGTCGAAAATTGCCTTAGTTATGGCAAAACCAATTTTTCCTATTTTTTCTCCACTAAATCTAGAAGTTCTCCAGTTAGCTCCACTAAATGTGGAGATTCCCCACATTTGGTGGGTCCGCCAAAAGCACTGATAATATAAGCGCACAGTTAATTAACGATAAACATGAGTTAAGTAAGGTTAATGGCACATATAGCGCTTAACTGCATTTTACGTTAACTGTCGGATTAACATGGCTAATCCATGGATTAGAGAATAAAAATTATGTTTAACAACTGTTTAAAACACCCACCGGAATATATGTATTGGTTCCTGGTTATGAGCGTGCGGACATGTGGGAGGGGGCTGGCCCCCTCCGAACCCCCAACTCTGGAACAATGGTAATTCAAATAATGGCGGAGTCCCATATGGTTAAGGACTTGCGGTATGGTGTGGCGGTAAGGTGGTGGAGGTCTATGCAGGTGGTCGTGGGTTTGACCTCGACCCCCGCCATAAAATTTTGTTGCACATAACTTCGGTTCAGACCATATTATTCAAATTTGTATAAAATATATGATATATATATATATATTGCGCCCCGTTTGATATTCAACTATGGTTCAACCTTTGATTCAGAACTGTGTGAAATAACATATGCGCTCAAATTTTGACCTTCATATATAAAAATGCCATACAAACTTTCCATGGGGGAGGGCACGTGGCAGCCTCTGGCTGCACCATGTGGGCCTTCTCCATTGGCCTAAAATTCACCATTCAAATAATAATCCACCATCGAGGTAATTTCAAACTTAGGATTAGGAGGAAAAATTCTACTTCCCCAAGCAACATTGGTGAATATGATTGTGACACTTGTCACAATGTCACTGGCTTAAATATGGAGAATATTCCCTTAATATTCTTGAGGTGTTGACTGGACTACCAAGTCATCAGCTTGTCACTGTTCTGCACAATTTTTACCTGTTTGAGAAAATGAACAACAAACCATAACTTACTCATACGAACTCGGATTTTGATGAAACGAGTTGTGTTGGAATCCTGGTGACAAGCTCTATTCGTTCGTTTTATTTGGGAGAATTTCTAAGAAATTTCATTTTTTAGCTAAATAGTGAGCCTCTGATTATTCCTCCCCACTAGAAGCCTTTTGGACCTCGAAAGATTCTATCAATTTTGGAAAATATTGGTACTAATGCATTTAAGCTAGATTGGTACTAAATACTGACCATCTATAGTGAAATGTTTCTCAAATATGAAGTCCAAAGGCGATATTGGAAAGTACCCAAGACATGCCTCAAATAGCGATGTGTTTGTGGAAGAATGCTTTGCCCTGTTGTATGCATGTTGAATGTAATGCAACTGTTCATTCCACAACTTGGGATGTTTGCTACAATAACCTCTAAGAAGATGAATAACTGTCATGTTTATCACCTCGGTTTGACCATCTATTTGTGGATGAAATGGTGTACTCTTCTTCAACTTTGTGTCCATTATGTCCCATAATTTTGACCAAAAATTCCCAAAAAACCAGGAATCTTGATCACTTACAATACAAGTAGGAAGACCAAAATGAACCCATACATTTTGAAAGAAAATATTATTGATTTGTTCAGATGTAATTTTTTTCTTACATGGCATCAAAAGACACATTTTTCTGAACCTATCTACCACAACATACAAGTAATCATGACCTTTCCTTGACATTGGAAGACCACCTACAAAATCCATTGAGATACTCTCCCAAGGATGTGAAGGAACCGGAAGTGGAGTGTACAATCCAAGTTTCCTATTAGTAGGCTTACTTATTTCACATAAAGAACATCCTCTAATAAAATCAGATACACTATCAATCATGCGTGGCCAATAACAATACCTTTGGAGATTCGCTACTGTCTTGCCTACACCGAAATGACTAGCAATCAATGATGTGTTTGCCTCCCTTATGATATTATTTCTTTCTCCCTATGGTATACATAACTTTCCCAAGTGATACAACAAACTGTTATGCACATGATAATATAACTCTTCATTTTGGTTTCCTTGACTCAAGCTTTCATACAGATCTTGAAAATCTCTATCATATGCATATTTTTCAATGTAACATTCATGCATAACTGAATTGTGCTTGAGTACAATAGATTAATTTACAATAGGCCTAGATAGAATATCAACTACCTTATTGTAGATTCCATTTTTTTACCTGATAACCAAATGAAATTGTTGTAGAAATCCCATCCATCTGAAATGTCTTGATTGCTACAACTTTGACTGTGATTGTAAGTACTGCAATGCCTGATGGTCGGTATGGATAATGGTCTCTTTCCCCATAAAATAGTGCTTCCATTTCTTTACACTTTGGACCAATGCATATAAATCTTTGTCATACGTGAGATATTTAGTCACATATCCATTAAAAAATTCAGAATGAAAATAAATAGGCTTACCATGCTACATGAGAACTGCTCCCATAGCATAATCAATTGCATCTGTTTGGATCTCAAATGGCTGTCTAAGATCCAAAAGAGCCAATACCGGTGCTGAAATTATCTTTTGTTTTAAAACATCAAATGTTTTTTTCTACATATCTCCCCAATGGAATACTTAACACTTTTCAATGCATGTAACAGAGCTGCAATGAAAGAAAAATTAGCAATGAATTTCCTCCAATATTGTGTTGCCCCAAGAAAGGTTCTTACCTCTGTAACTGTATTGGGCTTGGGCTAATTCAGAATGAACTCTACATTGGAAGGGTATATCTTCAACTCACCTTCTCCAACAATGTGTCCAAAATAAACCAAAGAAGTCTTTCCAAACTCGAACTTCGACATCTTTAAAAAGAATTTCTCTTTTTTCAAGACATCAAGTACCTTGTTCACATGCATGACATGTTCATCTCTTAATTTGCTGAATATAAGTATGTCATATAAGTAAACAATGATGAAGTCATATAGAAATGGTCTTAGTACATCATTCATGGCACTCATGAAAGTTAGCTGGAGCATTTCACTACAAGAAAAAAGAACATTGGTGAGGGTCATGCTTGTGACGAACCTTTAAGGTCCGTCACCAATGTCACATATGGTGGCGGTCCTTAAAAAAGCGTCGTTGTAAGTGTATATAGTGATGGTCCTTTAAGGTCTATCACCAAAGCCATTTTCAATGACACCGTTAAAGGCCCATCACTAATTCTCTCTTTGCTGACACTTCTAGTGACAAAATTTTACTGACCCTCACCGATGCTCTTTTTGTTACTTTTGGTGACGGTAAAAAAATGTTCATCACCATTGATCATTCCAATGAGTTTTCGATGATGTTATGTGCGTGTTAATATATTTTTTGTCAAAAGATAACGAATTAATACAATTATTGTGGAGTATTTTTTGTAATATGTCCAAGGCCAAAGTGGTTAGAGTGAGTCAGTTTTTTAAGAAGTAATTAGTGTGTATCATTCCCCTCAAGTAATGACTAGTTGAATAGCGTTTTCCTATGATTCAACACATGATTCATATCTATTAAGTTTATTATCTAAAAAAATCCCTTTAGATAAAGTCCCACTAGTGTGTGTAGGAAATATATTATTTAATACATAATCAATCTCTGCCAATTCTATTAATGAGAAAGACCTAACACTCCTCAACAATGTGGGCACACCTTAAATTAATGCTTTGGCACACACTAACATTTCTTAGCACCTTGCATGTCTTGGAACATATTTTCATGAACTGACGCCCAAGTACATGGTGGCATGTGCTAGCACAACATAGAACTCTCCTAACATGTGTTGGCATGCATTTAGTCCCTAGCATGCCATGGAACACCTTGGTTGAATGCATCGACATACATTAGCACTTGACACACAATGCCACTTGGCATGTATTGGGACCTATTATTAGTGTGGCTAGCATGCCCCTTTTTAAAAAGATAAAGTCCTGACTTATTAACCCCCTTATTGGTTCTTCCTTTTGTTTCCTTGAGACTTCTTGACAAATATTGACATACCCTAGCACCCTGCACATCCTTAGCACATGGCATGTATTGGCATATCTTGGCACTATTTGGAACATATAATTAGCACATCCTGGAACTCCCAAGAACACTTTGAGACTTCTTAACCTGCCTTGATATTCCCTAGCATGTCTTACCAATCCTTAGCATACCTTGTCACTCCATCCTTGGCATGAAAACTAGCACTCATTAACACTAGTCCCTGGCACATGTTCCTCATATTCATTAACTTCCATGATTTTTGACCTAGTTCTCCCTTAATGTTTTGTCCTATTACTCCTTAACACTCCTCAACATGCATTAGCACTCTCCAACACACCTTAGCACTCTTCAACATGCCCTTCCACTTCATAGCATGCATGTATGGAATATGTTGACATGCCTTGGTATGATTTGGCATGGTTTAATATTAAATTTATTTGAGATCAAATGTTGGAAAGTATATGAGAAGCAACAAAGGAAGACTTGGCACTTAGAATGCACTAAGACTTTTCACTTGGCACCTATTTGTGCCTAGTGTTGGTGTGCCTAGCATGCCCCTCTTGGAAAAGGTAGGTTGATGAATTATTAACCCTCTCATGTGTTCATTTACTTGTAGTTTAACTTGTTTCTCCCTTTTGTTTCCTTAACAGTCCTTGGCACGCACTGACACACCCTTGCACATCTTGGCATGCCTTATCACTTGGCACATCTTAGCATGTTTGACATGCCTTCACACTATCTAACACATCTTAGCACGTTTGACATGCCTTCACACTATTTGACACATCTTAGCATTCCCTAGCATGCCTTGGCACTCATATCCCCACAACTAGCCTTTACATTTTTTCACGACTTGGGAACCTAATAAATTCCTTGGCTACTGCAGTTCATGTGACAATATTGGCTTGCTTCAACCGCAACAACTTGACCAATTGCACCTACTACAAGTAGGTTGTGCCTTGTTCACCTAAGAACCGCATATAACTCATCTTGTGCCACTCATGTCCAAGCTCAACTGTCCCACTTAACTATTTACCAATACAAGGATCACATGATCTATCCATGGCCATAAAACAACTAAGCAACATAGCTTACATAGGAAATATTTCACATGTACGTTCACTTCATATAAACAGTAGAACATTAACTGAGAGTTTTCAAGAACCACAAGATGAACAAGGCACACAAGATATAAGCCGACACAGATCGAGTGCCCCAAAACTTATAGACAAAAATGTACAATATGCAATTATCTAGAATAGTTTAAAACGTGAGCATGTAGCCAAAGTCTACCACATCTCATATAAAAAAATAGATAAAGTCAAAACAATGTTGTGCCTAGCACAAAGTGATCTCCTTTTGTCTAAAACTACTATGTTGAGCCCCATATAACAACCGTAGGCTTGCCTCCTATAAATCCTATTATGAACTTATCCTAACACACTTCATCCTTAGCACACTTGAATTCGTTGAAACTCCCTTCCACACACTCTTATTTGTTCCTTTCCATGCAGTTTGACCTAGTTATCCCTTGATATGCCCCGACACTCCCTAACACTCTTCAACATGCATTGATATTGTCCGACATGTTTTAGCATGCCTTTTTATTCCCAATGTGCATTCACTGACCCTCCCTATAAGATATCATGCCCTCACAACTACCCTTACTTAATTTGCAACTTGGGAACCCAACCAAGACCTCGCTTGACTACAAGAGCTTGACCAAGTTACAGTTACTACAAATAGACTATGTTGTTGAATTGTGTAGCTTGGGAGGTACTCCACAAGCCTAGTGAGATGGGTTTGTGTGAGTTTGGTCACAAAAGGCTTTGTGGGAAAAGAAGCCAAGCAAAGGGATTTTGGACCCAAGATGGGGTTTAAAATATAAAATAAAATTAGAAAGGAAAATTGATATTTCCTAAGGTCTAAGTGGATAAAACCCGTAAGTTCTAGAGGGTTCCTAAGAGGTCTTGGAAAAATTATTTAAGGAGGCCTTAGTATGAAGGAAACAACATCAAGTGAGAAGGATCTCATTTGATCAAGGGGGTGAATAGAGATGTAGTCCTGAAGTAGGTCGAGTAAGAGGGCTGAGTAAGGGTTGCTAAAGGGAGGCCATGATCATCCTCCAAGAGAAAGATCATCATGTGAGGGTTCACAAGAATGTTGCATACCTTAATAGTCAATTCTAGCTAGGAAGTAGGATGGAATATTGTTGGTTCTCTTATGGCAGATTGAGCTTAAGAGAGGTTTCTCATGAGAATTTGGGTATATGATTTCAATGGTGTTTTTTGTGAAGGCCACATCAAATTCTGAAATGTTAAAATTTGCAACAAGAAACATTGAAATTAGAAACCAGAAAGGAAAAAAAAAATATGCACCCACACTGGTGAGGAATTTTGATGCACCAGGAGTGAGGAATGTGGGGCGTCTAATTTATTTTTCCCTTAAACAAATTGCACAATAAATTGTAATTTCATCTCATAATAACTTGTGTCAGTTAACTAAGTCATGATGATTGAGTTAGCTCAAGAAATTTGAGTTGAGGGTCTAATATGAGGCATGTAGAGGGATTAATCTAATATTTTTGGAGTCTAGTTGCAGTTGATGCATTGGTGGGGTGTAGGTGTGAATTAGTTAACTCAATTTAATGAGTTAAAATCGGTTTAAATAGTTATAACTAAGTGATGAGCTAGTGAGAGGTCAGCCAGTGAATTAAATTAGATTTCATTCATAATGAGTGATCAATCAGATACATGATAATTCACTATCAATATTTGCATGCATGCCAGTACCAAGGAAGACCTAGTTGAGGCAGAGGTTAAAGGGAACATAACTATCAATTGTATTTATACAAAATTTCCCATGTGCAATTATAAAATCATTGGGATGCCATGATGGATTGTGCAGTCAAGGAAGAGTGATTTTCCTAATTAATAGGGAGATAATTCCCTAGAAATTTCATGAGAAAGGCAGGCTGAAGGAAGGTTTAGAATTGGTTAAGTAGTAGACCGAGTTTGCCTGGATCAGCGGGAGACAATTGGCAAAGTGCTGGAGAATCTCATGAGAGATTAAGCATTGTATTGTTTCATGATTCCTTGACTTAATACACAATAGAAATAGAGCAGCTTTGAGCAGTTGCTTTCCCCAGATACATCTTGTGTTGTGTGAATGATAATTTATTTCTCTTACTTATATGTGATTGTGCGATCGTGTTTTGTTTCCGAAAATTGTAGGAAGGATTCAGTATCTTGTTTTAGTACATTACAAGATCAGATTGAATCTCGTTGGTTAAATTTTCTACATGGTATTAGAGCAGGAATTTTTTGGGCGACAAGTTTGCAAAGAATATCTGAAGATTTTGGTGTAAAAAAAAAAAGGCATATTTGGACTCCTTGCGAAAAACTACCCAAATGGAAAATCAATTCGGAGCTCGGATGAGGGAGATATTGTTGATTTAAAATCAACTCTTTTTTAGAAAATTTTGTAACAGTGGGATAGTTACAATGTGCGTGAGTCAAGAACCTATATGCACTTGAGGTACCAGATGCATGCAAAGCTTTGAGGAGCAAAGCAGAGGTTAGAGACTTGGCTGTTGAGAGGGAGTACAAATTACCTCTTAACATGCAACCTTAGAAGCAGTCTCAGAAGGTTGTGGAGCAGCCACAATTGGAGAAGCAGAGAGGAGACCAAGTGGAAGCATCCACTTAAGCAGAGACCTCCATGAGGGGGAAATTTCAAGTCAGATGGGTAGAGGGAGCACATGCAACCATACCTCTAGGTGAAAGGTGGGGTGATGTCTAGACATAATCCCAAGATAATAAATTTGGGTAGGGTCCATTGAGATGGTGCGTCTCATGGATCGAACCTATCTATGAGGAGTCCACAGTACAAAAATAGCAGGAAGGATCAGTTAGATTGATGTAGTCAGATGTAAGGAAGACAAAAATCAGAGTGACAGATGTCAAATACTGGAGCGTAGATCAGAGTTGGCAATAGTGCAAAGGGCACGGGTGCAGATGTTAGCAGCAACGCAGAGAGTCCAGTAGACAGGTGCAGTAGCTAGCAACATTAAGGAGACTCTGATGCCAAATGCATTATATTGATTCAGTTTTTCGAAGGCTATTCAATTTTAGGATTTGTAGGTGCAAACAACACTAGAGAAGTGTTGCATGAAGAATTTCAAACGTACCGGATCGGGATAGATTGAATTCCTTTCTTGTTGAGAGGGAGTGTTGAAATTTGCATAAGAAACAGTGAAATTGGCAACCAGAAAGGAAAAAAATAAAATTCACTCGTACTGGTGAGGAATTTTGATGTACCAGGAGTGAGGAATGTGAGGCGTCTAATTTATTTTTCCCTTAAATAAATTGGACAATAAATTGTAATTTCTCATAACAACTTGGGTGAGTTAACTAAGTCATGATGACTAATTTAGCTCAATAAATTCAAGTTAAGGAGATCAAGGTGGATATTGGTGGCCACCCGCCTATTCCACTTGGGCTCTCTCCATTGTCTCTTTCAATTTTTCATTTTCCTTAATTATAGCACAATTTACTATTTTTGTTAGTTTTTCAGGTCCTGAACTTCCAGAGTCATTTTGAGGCCTCAAACGACTTTTTTTGGGCATGAAAGTTTTGGTGATTTTATCAAAATCACATTATTGTTTGTATTCCTTGGAGAGATATTTCTAATTAGGTATCATTTGCGTCAAACAGAGATCATATGACCAAGTTACGACCCTGGGAAGTTGGTTGCCCAACTACCCCCAATGGGGCCCATAAACTCTTGGTGTTACATCTCCTCGAGTTAAGGTTTTCTATTATTTTCAATAATAAAAAGGCCCTTGAGCCTGATTGTAACACAATTTAGAGGCATGTAGCCACCACATCTCTTCTCAGAGATAAGCTACCATCGCCCGAGCTAGTTTGTTTTCCATTATGTTTGTAAGAATTTTTCAGTATTTGATATTAATGAAATGAAGTGTTATTCCTACTGCATCTCTGTGTTTATGTTTATTTATGTATTTTATTGTGTTCCTACATATGTCTGGATCATGAGAGTATAAGATGAGGCATGTAGAGGGATTCTAATATTTTGGGGGTCCAGTTGCAGTTGATGCATTAGTGGGATGTAGGTGTGAATTAGTTAACTCAATTAATTGAGTTAAAATTAGTTTAACTAGTTATAACTGAGTGAAGAGCTAGTGAGAAGTCCACTAAATTAAATTAGATTTAATTCACAATGAGTGATTGGTCAATCAGATAACTGATAATTCGCTATTAATAGTTTCATGCATGTCAGTTCCAAGGAAGACCTAGTTGAGACAGAGGTTAAAGGGAACATAACTATCAGTTGTATTCATACAAAATTGCCCATGTGCAATTATAAAGTTATTGGGATGAAATCATGGATTGTGTAATCAAGGAAGGCAGATTTTCCAAATTAATAGGGATCTAATTCCCTAGGAATTGCGTGAGCAAGGTAGTCTAAAGGAAGGTTGACAATTGGCTATGTACTAGACCGATTTTACCTAGATCAGTAGGAGACAATTGGTAGAGTTCTAGAAAATCTCATGAGAGATTAATCATTTTATTGTTTCATGATTCCTTGACTTAATACACAATAAAGATAGAGGGTTTTTGAGTAGTTTCTTTCCCCAGATACATTTTGTGTTGTGCGATTGATAATTTCTTTCTCTTACTTATATGTGATTGTGTGATCGTTTTTTATTTCTGCAAATTGTAGGAAGGATTCAATATATTGTTTTATTACATTACAAGATCATATTGAATCCCGTTGGTTAGATTTTCTACATGAAATAAAAGAGAGGGTTGATACGATCTTGTCTTGTGGTGGTTAGTAGGTCGTAATGTCTGTGATAAAGACCAACATAAATGGAGGAGGGCTTGCACTGTAATTTAGAGCCAAAACAGAAGTAGATGCAGGTGTAATATTGATTGAGGTAACCCTAGCTTGAGGGTCGACATTGAGGTCTAAAGTTCATGTCAAGATTCAGTCAAAGAAATGCCTAGAATCTATGGATTCATATGAGCTAGGTTGAGTCTCTTATGGAGGCAAGAGTTGTGGTTTTTTCTATGGGTGGATAGGGTTTGTTCTACAACAATTAGAAGTACATAAGTATAGTGCCATAGTTAGGACAGTTTCCTAGCATGTTTAGTTCATAAGGTGTGCCCTTAAGACTGTGACAAATTTGCGTAGAAGAAGAGCAGTTGTGACCCATAGAGCGAGGTTTATTTTTGCAATATAGACTGCAGATATGGAGGATGGTTTGCAGATTCAATATGTGTGGAGATAGCAGATCCAAATGAGGGTGGAACCTGAGCATAAGATTGAGCATGCAGAATAAATGTGCCATATGAAGAATGGATTTACATGCAGAGGAGTTGATTTTGGTGGAATATCTAGAGAGTTTTAGGCAAAGATCTAAAGAAACCTATAAAAAATTAGTCAATGGATTTTTAGTGGCTAATTTGTGACCCTAGTTCAGTCATCTACAGATTGTTAGAAGGATGATAAGAGGAGTAGCTCATATTTGTTCATAGATTGGACAACAAAGATCAAATTGTTGATACACAAGAACAATGATTTTGAGAGGACTCAAACCATTGTTAGGTGGAAGATTTGAAGATCCATAAATGAAGACAATATTGTGGGCCCAAGATCAGTAAAAATAATTGACTGTGGTTGGGCAGATTGATGGTAGTCCAATTATAGTTGGAGGGTTGTTAGGTTAATGTCAAAGAAGAGCCCTAACTCTTGTACTTGTGAAGGAAAACAAGATTGGTATAAGGGAAGGTGTCTAGGGCCTAAGAATGTGCAGACTTTGAAGGAATAAAGTAGCAGTCAAGTGGGCCAGCCAACTAGCCTTAGCCCTAGAAACCCTTTCCCTAAGATATAATAAAGAGTGGGACTTTCTTGCCTTTTAAGCAAGGGACTTGATCTTATAGGGAGAGAGGAGGGGGATTGAAGGGTTGAGGGAGAAGAATAAGACTTATGAAGGAATTTCTCAATCCATAAAATCCTTTGGGAACTTGGATTCCCAAACGGTCCTTGATGAAAGGCCTTTGACACCAAATGGGACCACATGGGGCCAAGTGGACCCAACCAAGGTTCAGGGATGGAATTTAGCAACGAATGATGTTCCTATCCTGGAAAATGTGAGGGGAAAGGATCAGGCAAGAGTTTTTACTTCGATGGGTCAAATTGATCCTACTAGGTTCTAGCTTTGGGAACACCTAGGAAAAGCTTGATCCTTGAGCTCGGGCTTGAGGTATCTGGAGATTCCACTGTCGTAATTGGCCCAAATTTTGAGGAGAGTGAGGGGACCCACCAATGCAGTTGCCTCTAGGAGATTGAAGTTTTCCTCTAGCTAGATTCCTGGGAAATTGATGCCCTAGGTGACATAATGGGGCTAGACCTAGGGAAAAGTGGAAAATTGTGAAAAAAGGGGGGGAAATCATCACCCTTTTTGAGGGACTAGTGCCTAATTCACTTGGGGATATGTAGTCAGGGATGATAATGAACAAGAATTTGGTTTCTTGATCAAGGAGGCCCAGAAAGTCAACTTCGTCCAATGTTAGAGGAATACGAAAAGTGACCTTCAAGCATTTATAATTGATACAAATGGTGCAATATTATTGAGATAAAATGATCTCTAAGACATTTAATTCATCTAAGAATGGCCCATACATTAAATAAGATAAATAGACACATAATTCCACATTTCCATCATGCAACAATTAGCCCTAGTTATAATGAAATTAAATAGTATGCAGCAACAAGAAGAATAGAGTTAAATTTTCACTCACAATGTTAGAGAGCATATCCAACCAGCTTCACATTTGAAAAAACAAAGATCCACATAAAAATATACCAAATCCATACATCAAAATGCATCCATCATCCAAAATAGTCCTCCAAGGAAAAATGTGAAATTCTCTAAAGACAGAGAGATCCCAAGTCAAGTGATGGTACAAATGAATCCAACTAAATCCTATTTATACATTGATTAGGATTTGATCATTGACAGAGGCAAATTGAGAAGTTTCATAATGGGAGGCAAGAGGACTTGCCAGATGTCATGTTCAGGACATGTGGACTGAAAGGGCTATGTGTGGCCACCATCAAAAAGTGGTTAAAGTGTTTTCTTGATTGAGGTAGATTGGTTATCAAAAGACTAAC
Organism: Pinus albicaulis; assembly: GCA_034641835.2. NCBI lineage: Eukaryota > Viridiplantae > Streptophyta > Pinopsida > Pinales > Pinaceae > Pinus > Pinus albicaulis. The sequence continues at coordinate 746,048,392 of CM076578.1, read as the reverse complement.
ACCAAGCCCTAGTTGTATTCCTTGTATCAGTTTGATTGTAAAGGGCCATGATCCCTGGTACAAGAGCTCCAACCTATTCTATTATAGTTTGCAATTTAACGAAGAACGGTTTGAAAAAGTTAAAAATTGTCATGTGCACTAGTTGATTCCCTAATGTGTGTATATTTCATTGTGAAAAGTAGATGTGTTGTGGCACTTGACTGTGTTTGCATAAAATATTCTAAGACCAAAACCAAATTCTCATATGTCATGGAAATTCAACATATGCCTTTTTCACCTAAGAATTACATGTAACTCATCTTAGGCTACTCATGTCCAGTCTCAACTCATCTCACTTGACAAGTTACCAAGACAAGGCTCATCACATCCAACTGTGGTTGTAAAACAACTAAGCAACACAATTTATATATTGACATATCATAGCACCTCACATGTCTTAAATGCCTTGGCACTATGTGGCATGTGTTAGCATCCCCTACATTCCTTGGCATGCTTTTACACACCCTAACACACCCTAGCACTTCCTGACACGCCTTGGTAGTTTAGCATACCTTGGCACTGCCTATCATATAACCTTGTCACTCCCTCCTTAACACACCTATAACTCATTGACACACCTATAACTCATTGAAACTCCCTGTCACACACTCTTATTCGTTCATTTCCAAGCATTTTTATCTAGTGCTTCCTTGTGTTTCCCTAACACTCCCTATCATGCATTGACACACTGTAACACCTATCACATCTCGGCATGCCACCCTAACACTCTAGAATTCCTTGGCACTACCTAGCATACCTTGTCACTCCCTTGTCACTACCTAGCATACCTTGTCACTCTCTCCTTAACACACCTAGAGCTCATTGACACTCCCAGTAACAAACTCTTATTCATTCATTTCAATCTTACATGCATTTTTACCTTGTGCTTCCTTGTGTTTCCATAACATTCCTTAACACTCCTTGGCACGTGTTGGTACACCCTAGCACCTAGGAAATCTTAGCATGTTTCCCTAGCCTCTAGTATGCCTTAACACTGCCTAACATACCTTGTCACTCCCTCCTTAGCACACCTATAACTCAATGAAACTTCCAATCAAAAACTCTTATTTGTTCATTTCCATGCATTTTGACGTAGTGCTCCCTTGTGTTTCCGTGGTAATCCCAGTTAACACTTCCTTGCACCCGTTGGCACATCTTGGCCTCATGCCGCCCTAACACTCTAACATTCCTAAGCACTGCCAACAATTCCTTGTCACTCCTCCTTAAAAAAATTGGAACTCATTGACACTCCCTATCACACACTCTTATTCATTCATTTCCATGCATTATGACATATTAGTTCTCCCTTGTGTTTCTCTAGCACTCCATAACACTCCTTGGCACACATTGGTACAACCTGGAACTTGGAACATATTGGCATGCTTTCCTAACACTCTATCATGCCTTGGCATTGCCTATCATGCGTTTTCACTCCCTCCCTAGCACTCCTAGAACTTTCTAACACTCCCTATCACCAACTCTTATTCATTCACTTCCATGCAATTGAAACTAGCCCTCCATTCCGTTTCCCTGGCACTCCCTAGCCTGTGTTGGCGCCACACCCTAGCACCTAACACATCTTGGAATGCCTAACATGCCTTGGAACTTTCTAGCATGTGTTAAGACTTCCTAGGATTCCCTACACACCTCAGAACTCACTAGTTGTCATGCCCTCGTAGATAACCTTACTTTTTTTGCGACTTGGGAACCCAACCAAGTCATTGAAAAAATAGTGTTGTGTCTAGCCCAAAGTCTCCCTTTGTCTGAAACTGCTTTTTCCATCCCCTTTTCACAATCATAGTATTTCCTCTTGCAAGTCCTATTATGAAATTATCCTAACACACTTTGTCCATGGGACACCTGAAATTCACTTACACTCCCTGACAGACACTTACACTCTTACTCTTATGTGATTTTAATCTAAATCACAAGACATAATCCTACTCTATTGCTATGTGGAATTCAATTCACAAATTAGAACATCAATCACAAACATGCAATGAGAAATAACACACACGAACATAGTATTTTTCCAGGGGAAAGAAACTACTAAAAATCCCTTATGCCTGCTTGCATTAAATTAGATGAATAAAGATGTATTACAATTGCTTGCTCGTTCTAAGCACAACCTGCAAGTGAATAACCTATCTCTCCGCTCACTGAGAAGCTCTAAACAAAAATTAGTCAATTTCTACCTCTACTTGAGCCCCTATTTCCTTGTGCAAGTCCTGGGGAATTAGGCCCCTATTATTTAGGAAATTCCTCTAAAATGCTTACACAATTTCCTAGGGTTGTTCACCTTACCAATACAATTCCTGTACACTTAATATAATATATAATTAATTTTGCACTGCCTTGGAACATCCACCATAGATGGGATGATCACTGAGTTATATTGAAGTCCCACTACACAACTAACCTTCTACTAGATCCTCCAACAGTTAGAACTAGTTTAACTGAAATCAACTTGAAATAACTGACCCTGATTCACTAGTAGAAAGTGATGAAATTAATGACTAGGTGACTAAAAAAGTTAGTCACTGCAATTATTTCAAGTGAAATACTACTAAATTTGAGAAATTTTAAGTGACCGAACTAAAAATGACTAACTTAAATGACTAATCTAATCTAGGGATTAAATATACGACTACATAATAAGTGACTAAACTAAAAGCGACTAACTTAAATGACTAATCTAGTCTAGGGATAAAATATACGACTAGATAATAAATGACTAAACAAAAAGTGACTAACTTAAATAACTAATTTGGTCTAGGATTAAAATATATGACTATATAATAAGTGAAAAAATTAATAATGATTAATGCAAATGACCATTATAGTCCAATAATAAAAATATGACCAAATAAAAAGTACAAAAAGTATATCAATTAGTCATTTATGTTAGTAATTTTTAATTGTGTCACTCCATAAATGAAAATTTTCAATTTTGATACTGAAGTGTTACATTTCACTAAACAAGTCTCTAAATCCATCTACAGTGTTAAGATTTAGAGACAAAGGGGTATTTGAGTCCATCTACAGTGTTAAAATTCTGAATACTCTTTTGTCTCTAAAGTTTAACACTACAGATGGATTCATCTACAATTAACATAATTGCATGTATCAATATCTATCTACTTTACACTAATGCCTTCATTATAGTTTTAGTAAAGATAATATTTAGATAGTCAAATTAATATGTATATTTATATTTCTTTGGCCATAACGTTTAATCTTTAAACTTCATTGATTTATGTTAAAAGTGTGACTCTTGTTTTAAATCTAAGGTCAAATCTTCATATTTACATTTAATGAATAGATAAACATAACATTTCTTTTTGTAAGTCGATATTCATTTATATGGTGAAAAATATGTACATTAACCAACAAAGAAAAAAACAGGTGGTCTCACCCCGACTGGGTTTGTTCACCAATGTTTGCAACAAGTGAAAAAAATACAAAAATGAAGCTAAGGACAACATCCATAAATGAGAGGGTCAAAGACACCAAAATACATGTAATACATAAAAAAGACATGAGAGCATACTAGTCATCCGATGTAATGGAAGCTGGGTTTTCCAGGGTTGTTCTTAGAGGGAATGGTGGATGGAAGTTGCAATGGAAATTCCCTTAGAAGTGTGTGAGCCAAGTGTCCAACTTTTCCACTTTTTCTACAAGGTGGTTTTGGCCTCGCTAGACCACCACTAATACTCGCTCCTTGACCAGGCACTGGAAGTAGTGCATCCAATCCAAAGTGGCCATCAACTCAACATGCTCCTCCCTGTGAACCCATTCCTATGCGTCCACCCAATCCATCATAGTTTGAATTAGGTCCCGACAGTTTTCTAGAAAACAATGTTGAATTTACCGCGGGTCGGGAGCTACACACCTACAAGTTCCCCAATTAGCTATTCCTCCTTGTTTTCCACCACCTCGATGATGCGTTTGTTGTGACCTTACACTTCCACCACCACGGGAGGCCTATTTTCATCCACCACAACCGACTCGCGTTCCCACACCAACAAGCTAGGAGTGACCAACGGTCTTACCACCTCAGTGTGCTCCTACCACCACTATTTCCATATCATCTAAGCCCACATATCCTTGCTTGGCTGGGGATGAGGATTTCCCGTGCCGCGAGGATGGTCGCATTGTGATAAAACCAGGAGGGCCAACTCCAACCATTATCAGATTCCAGTCTACTGGAACTTTCCCCTACCACCACACCCAAAAACCAGATCTCTCTTCACCCTTACATTTCCCTAGGAAACCACACGCTATGTCCCAGCTACCATCTTACCATCAGTTGGGAAACTTGGCAAGAACCTGAACAACTGGAGAAGGAGAAGGCAGGAGGAACATACCCCAGGATGAAGCTTCCCAAGAAGCTTAACACAACCCACACTAGGATATTGACTCTATGTATTCCAAATGGGCGACTCTCCTATTGCCACTAGACACCAAGAACCACCCACCAAACCACTAGCCGCACCAATTTCCAGACCAAGCACCAGAAATGGAGTATTCCACATAGAAGCACTGCCACTGCTAGAAATAACTCCTTCAATACCACCTTCGTGCACCTCTATTATAGCAACAACTCTAACATACTAAAAACCACAAAAGACCAAAATAACAAGCTCCCCCGTTGACACATCGCAGTGTTCAAAATTTCTATTTACTAGGCATTCAAATGAAAATAAAGTGGAAAACGTGAGCGAGGGAGGATTTTTTTAATGTCCTTGGCACCTATAGCTGCTGCATATATCTATCTACATTTGGGGTCATCCCTGGCAATAGAAGGAGTCGTGAGAAAATATATAGAAAAGGAGGTTCTATGAAACGTTGTGGTAGGTGTTCGACATGTTCGAGATTTCTATTTACTAGGCATTCAAATGAAAAAATAAAGTGGAAGATGTGAGCGAGGGAGGAATTTTATGATGTCCTCAATGCTTATTGTTGCTATAGATATCTATCTACATTTTTGATTGTCCCTGGTAATAAAAGAAGTCAGGAGAAAAGAGATATAAAAGGAGGTTTTTTGAAAAGTGGTGGCAGGTGTTCATGAATGGATCGTGACAAGAAGCCCAAAACCCAAGTCCATCCCAATGATAATGGAGATGTGAACCCTAACTCCATAGGTATGCTCATTCTCATTCTTCTAGTTATCCTTCTATCTTTCATTTATTTCTACATCTGCTTGTTTCTATTAGTAAGGCCTCCTAGATTGGCGGTTGATTGAGTAGAGAAGTTGTGCATGCAAGAGGTATAGATCAGTGACACTTATTATCATTCTCTCCATGTTTCTTTTAGGGTAAATGACAAGTGAATGTTGCAATAAATGCTATGTTCTTCCTTTTGTGGGTGTGTATCAATAATTTTTTAAGGTTTCATTTCAACTCTTCCTAAGATGTGGGGTGCCATCACTTGTGGGAGAAATGGCTTGGAAGGATGCATCACACTTAGTTTTTGGTTAACCCATAAATTGCACCTCGCCCAAACCTCTTATTTATTCCTGTGAAGAAGTGAATCTTGATGGTTGGCCTAATGACATGCCACCATATTCACTAGATAAACATGGTCCCATTGAAATTTTTTACTTATTTTGTTAGCTATGATCTACCATTTCAAAATTGTATCATGTTCCCCACCTCTATTATGACTACTTGGGCACACTAGTACCCTTGAGTTTATGCAACTATGTGGTAAAATTATGGATGTTAGTTTTTTAGTTATGTTGTCAGTAAGGGTAATTGATGAACCCTGTGTCCCTCACTTTTAGATTTGCTTGATTGACAATGAAATGTGAAACTTTATCAAGGGAATTTAAGTGAAGTCATTTATATTACAGATGGAATTATTACATTAGATCAAAATTGGGCTTTTTTATTATCCACATAAGTTCTAATTTGCTCATCAATATTAGACTTATTTCACAATTCCTTTGAAGTATATATCATTGGTTTGATTTTTCTTCATGCATATATGTACAAATGTCAAAAAGCAATGACAGTGAGAAGTAACTACATACAATAGACTAACTTTGCATCCAAATTCAATTATTTGTTGGCTATTGAATTTTTCTTTATCATCACTTATGACAATGAGAAGTAACTACATATGATAGGATGCAAAGTTATCCCTCAAACCAATGTAGAGATGTAGTTATTTATTGGTTGTTGAATTCTTATTTATCATCACTTACAATAACTGACACTATATTTGGATTTTCTTAAGGAAAAACATCTTCACTTCCATAACTCGTAGGACTCTTAAAATTTTTTTCACTTCCATTAATGACGATCCCTTTCAACATCAATGTTTTATGCATTCCTCCAATCAACTCTTCATAGTCTCTATCTCTTGTTTCCCCTAGAAAGACATACATATTGTCTATATCTAGGCCCCATAGAACATACAAATACCTACAAGCATCAAATATATTTTTTAGTAATTTGTTTCTTGCTCAACAAGAATTTATTGCATGGGCACCGTTGAGCCAAAAATACTACATGTAGTTTCCAAAAGACTAAAATCATCAAATTAAATAATTTCATAGTCTAAATGTCGTTATGGTAGTCAACTTGAGGTTACCCATCTATGGTGCATTTCTCAACTTTAACCAAATCATTAAGATATCAAATATTGGAACTTAGTCATATGCAAACTCAATATTCAAAATAGTTGGGCTTAGTATTGATTGGAATAGTTGGGGTTAGATGAGTTTGTGCTAGTTTAGTATTCCATTTGACATGACCTAGAATTTAATTCTTTTGGTTGGGTTTATCTAGTTCTTCCTAGGTTTTTTTTTTTTCTTTCTTTTAATTATATCTTTTTTCTTTTTGTTAATTTGAAACTTTTTGATTTTGGGTGGCAATATTCAGCACCTTGAATGTTTTATTTTGAGTGGTGGGAAGCATTGTATGAGTTTCTAATTTTTTATTTTGAGTGGTGGGAAGCATCGTATGAGTTTCTAAGGGATAGAAACGAAATTTTAATTTTTCACTTCCCAGAATCGAAGTGGTCCTCCAAAACCCGCATTCAAGCTGCACGAAAGGCGTTAGAATTTGAGAAATTTGCAGATAGGTTTGGGGATCAATCCTCTCCGCCTCAATGTGGAAGGATATCTACTAGGGCGGTGCCGCCGCCCGAAATCCTGTCGCCCAGCCTGCTCCATCTCCTATCACTCGTTCTCCACCCAGTGACGCCTCTCGGCTCCGACTCCTTTGGACGCCTTGGAAATAATGAAGCAAGCAGGGCGTGAAGCAACATCCGGTACCTCGGCCCGCGAGGTGGAGGGTTTTGATGACGAAAGCTATGAAGATGATCCACATGCGTTGGTACCAGTCGAGCCAGACATGGCTGTATGAAAATCCTTATTTTCATTTTTAGTTATGAAACCTGTGAGCTGAAAACTACGAGATCTTGTTTATTTTTATAAATATTCACGATTGATATGTGGGAGTTATGAAATCTGTTGGCTGTGAACTCTGTTATATTTTCTAATCAAATGTTTATGATTTATAAAAAAAGGGTTCTGAGCAAGAAATTTTCCACTCTTTACCAGGCAAATGACAGAAACCCCTATTCGGAAACGACGAGGAAATGTCAGAGGTTCCTATTCTTAATTATTTGTGTCCTCTCGACTCCAATTCGATGTCATGCGATGAATCTTCGATTTCACAAGAGAAGAGGGTCATTGCGTATAAGAGATTCTATTTGCATCCCTCGCCTCTTCAAATGCCAAGGGAAAGGGAGTCAGATCTGCTCCTTTTTGGTTCAGTGTGAATAAAAAATAGGTACGACTACCAATCTACATGACCTCGAATTTTTGGGTGGCATCGTATGAGTTTCTAAGGGATAGAATCGAAACTTTAATCTTTCACAGCACGAGTCCCCTTTTATTTTTCTGGTAGAGCTACATTATTTTACTAGTTGAGACATACATTTACAAGTTCCCAATTCTGGTTGGAGTTGTTGGGCCGCATTTACCTGAGCTTGAGGGCCGATATTCCACATTCCATCTGTTGGACGAATATGCTGAGAAGGGCTGAGTAATCATATTGATTAGCACGAGTTTCCTAACCATATAACAGCTGTTGTGCACCCTTGCAACGACCAAGCAAATTACTCTCTGAAGGCTGCGTATAAGCTAAATGAGTTTGAGTTTACACTATCCAGAGGTCCTGGCATCACTAACTCATGTATTGACTACTGCTCACTAAGGGAAACATGAGTTCCTTATCTCTGGTATGGGTGAATACAAGCATCTGGGCATAAAATGAACTTCTAGACTCTTCGTTATGTGTGAGACAGTCATCTGGAAACCAGCAAAAGGAACACACCAGTCCCAGGTTTCTATACTCAGTGTCCCTTATTTACATGTGTTTATTGACAGCATAAAATATTGGTAGTCTTTTGGCTGTAGTGGATGTCATTCTGGAAATTAATATGAATACTCGTTACTCCTATTTCTGAGTTATATTTGGTAGTCCTGTGTGAATATTCTTCTTGGAATATGTCATTTTGAACTTTGGGTGGCTTATTTTCGGTGCATGTAATTTAATATGAGTATCTTCTGAATTAAAATTGTTAGTAAAGCGCCTACAACAGTACCCAGACAAACAGTAGTACCAGACAAATTGTTTGACACATATATGAACGAAAATTTCACATAAACCTAGAAAGTTGTTGCAAGGAATTTTACAACAAGGGTGATGGTGGGGTTGATAATGCATTGAATCTAGATTGTACATTGGGCACATTGAGTAGGAATACTAGCATAGGTTCGTCTAACCCTTTTAATGATATGGACATTGAAGTTTCCAACCTCTGGTGCATTTCTTGAGTTTACCCAAATGGTCATCATATCAGATATTGGAACTAAGACATATGCAATCTGTAGCTTCATAATAGTTGGGTTCAGTACTAATTGACCCTAGAGAGCCAAATGGTCATCATATTAGATATTGGAACTAAGACATATGCAATTTGTAGCTTCATAATAGTTGGGTTCAATACTGATTGACCCTAGAGAGCCTTGTTCCTTGGAGTACTCTCCCTCATTATTTTGAGGATGTTACCCAAGGTAAACCGTAGAATATTCAGGGAATAAGGCTGGTTAATAATTTTTGTTGAATCCATCAAGACAATATACTCATTAAGAGCTCAACATGTCACCTGTGGGAATTGAACTGGGGTGGAGAGGATAACAATCATTCCTCCTCTCAACCACCTGAGCTAGACCCAAATGAATAATAATATTATATGTTACATACACACACACCCCTAATATAAGAACTACTATATAGGAGATAAAAATGAGAGAACAAATTTTACTATAATAGAAATACCATGAATATGAATTTTACATAGAAATATTGTCATCTTGTATTCCTCTTAGCCATCTTAAATGATCAAAATAATTTACACTTAACAATATTTGATACCTCTCAACACTTGATATTTTTGGATTTAAGATGGAACTATGCTGGTATATAGGAACAACTTCCTCAAAAAAATAGAAAATAATACTTATCCAATAAACTTATGGACATACACTAAGTGTGCCCATTGCTCTTGATTTGAGCACAGTCTATGAACTAGCATCCATAGATAGCCTAGATTTGGTAGAGGGAATCTGCGTCTTTGTTATTTTCTCTGTACATATTTGAGAAAGAAATGGGCCTCAAGAACAGATTCATCATCCTACTTTCCCCTTTTAGCCATTTGATTCTTCATAGAAACACAATAAATATGAATATGTGAAACTCCTTTTTCAAGCAACAAGCATTGCTTGTAATGTTACAGCTAACCCCATAAAAGAAAGCCCATGCACTGGATTTGTCAATAAGATTAGAGGCTGCAATTTGTCTACACAGTTGAATTAGGTTGAGACTTGAGCTTCCAAAGACAACTTTGCGCTGCCCACACCTGCCAAGTCCATGCTTATTTCTTTAGCTTAGATATAGTCATCCAATTTAGATACAAACATCCCCTTCCAGTCCCAGTAAACCTTGAATCTTCCACCCCTGGGACCAAATTGTAGTCCTACATGCCTTTCTCATGGAGTGAATTAGTAAGATTTCTGGATAGACAAGGCATTCCCACACCAATGGTTATTGTATTTTGTATGATGTTATCAATAAAATGGGTTGTTGATTTTCAAAATTAAATGCATTCTACAGGAAGAAGGGATGCTGATAAGAACCTTGGCAAGTTCAAAAAAGGCTCCCAGAAGTTTTAGAAAGGTCTTAATGCACTTCAATTATTTTGCTTTCATCATCATGCACAACTGATCAGAATATGAGTCACTGCGTTGTGGAAAAATCAAGGCCCAGACATCTGATCAACACATCACATGGATCTTATCATAATTTTTATGAAAACCATACTAAGAGTGTATTCCAAGTCAGATTCCTGGTCATTGTATCGATGTATTTGTTATTAATTTAACAACACAAATAAAAATATTCAGAATATCTTTAAGAGGGCTAAGATTTTGCTCGATCAAATATAGATAAGCTCCACAGGCTTCTTAAGTCATTCCATATTTCTATGAACATAGATGCTCACACAATGATTGTCACCGAGCTCAGTATGCTATGTAAGTTGGCTTGTAGGCAATCACTAAAGAAGATATATGTATATATATGTGACAAGGGCTATCTCCATTACACAACACTTCTACATCTTGAATTTGCACACAGTGATCTATTAGATAGCACTATAACATATGTATTGGACTTCCATACTTCAGGTTGATTGCGTTAGGTTTGCAAGCTTCAAGACTGACACTTCTTATTAAGAACAAGGCCTAAAGAAAATAATAATAATTTTTTGACTTCAGTAGCCACTTTACACTTTGTCTAGAACTGAGATCGCGCTGCCCTTCAAATGGAGTTGCACAAGTCTGCAAAGGAAGAGTAGGTCTTCGTTGTAAAGGAGGAACCGAGGTTCTATTCAACTTTGTTTTCCTCTTACTGCCTGAACCTTTCGATCTCCTTGTGCCACTTTAGTCACATAATAGTGCAGTGATTTGTTTGGAGTGGTGCCCTAAGAGGGCCACAAGAATGAAGGTCTTAAAAACAAGATCTAAGCTAGACTTTCATTGACATGTAGTGTCTTGAAACAAGGGCAATTTTACCAAAATATTTCATTGTTTTGTGATGAAGATCACAGAAGACGGTGAAACTTGGAGCTCGGTCTTGTAGAGATCCACTGCTTTATGACATCCAAATGGAACCGAAATCACTAGATATTAGGCTTGTTCTTTGATGTCCTAATTTTAGGATAAGGTCACTATATCTAGAGCTCCACACATCAAAAGAATGCTCAAAGTTTTGTTGTAGAACAAAGGTCGGGATTAGCATTTTATTCTTACAGTGATACTACAATAATTCCAACAATATATCTTACTGATTTTTCAGAGAATAGGAATCAAGTTACTCAATCTTCCACAATACTGATGAATTTAGATCATAGTAAACTCTGAGTTGTCTTAACACCACCAGGCCAAGGGATTATGATTTCTTGACATATAAATTATTTTATGTTACTATGATACCTCATAGTCCAGGCAAGGATCTTGAAGGGAAACATCTCCTTCTGAAGTTTTACTGCTAAATATACCTTTGAAAATATCTTGAAACCACTTAAAAGCACACCTCATAAATTCTGAAACATACCTTGATGACTTCTAGCTTTTGTTTGTGATGACTGAGCTGCTCTTTGAATTTGTGCCCAAGTTCACTGATTAGGGCTTGTAGAAGGCTTTAAGACAATGTCGCAGATTGTATTTTTTGAACTCGGACTTGTCCTACCACAGAGGTCTGAAGCTGAATTCTACTGAAATTCCTTAGGTGCTTCTTGGAGATCGCAACATCTTAAGCTTGGGCTTGTCCTCACCTGGCTTTGAAACGATGTTAATTTTGAGTTAACATGTTCTTAGCTTAGGTTAGTTACATCATTTTCCCATTAATCCATTAGCAATATCATTAATCATAAGTGTAACTAATGAAAGAACATAAGTAATAAAAGCTGAAGACAAGACAAGACAAGATAGAAGAACACACGAATATGGCTCAAGCGAGGGAAAAACCCCAAGACAGGGAAAACCCTTATCAATTATTCTTATCATTAATGTCAAATGCTCAGCAGAGAGAGAGAATACAATACTTCAAATTAAAAATTACTTTCAAATGAGAAGGTTTAATACCATTGCCCTTAGACAAGAGGATGGTTCCAACAAGGCTGCAAATCTGATGTTTGGTGTAGGCTCCAAGGACTTGTGTCTTCTTTGCAATTCTGGTAGGGATGACTAGGGCATAAACACAGTTAGCATGTTGTGAATCTAGCTCCAAAAATAGAAGAAAAGAGATATCAACACCTTGGAAATAAGCCACTTCGAGGGGGAAACCTCCAATACATTACATGAATGAACAATTCTTGGATGATTCAAATTACAAAACCTCCTTTCTATATATAGGAGTTCATGGGGCCACAATGTAATCCTAGTGGGGCTACAATGTAATCCTAGCCGACCTAAAAATAATAATTTAAGGGCACAATAATAGCAATATGGGGTTACAGGGATACAATAATAACAATAAGGGGTTTACACTAACAACAATACGGGACTATAGTAGTAATATAGGGACCTAACATGCCCCTCTCCTTCAAAAAAGTGTTGTCCTCAACGCTTGAGTAGCTCTGGGTGCTTCTGTATAAAATTCTTATCCTCCCATGTAGAATCTTCAGTGGGTAAGTTCTTCCACTTGATGAGATACTCTGAAATTGATCGATTCCGTAGCTGTCGAGTTCTTGTTTCCATGATCGCTTCAGGTTCCAATATGATTTTTCCTTCCTCATCAAGTTCTGGCAATATTGTTTGAACTGGAAGATTTTCACCTATAACCTTCTTTAAGCATGAAACATGGAAAACTGGATGTACTCTCGAAGAAGCAGGAAGCTCCAATTTGTATGCCATAGTACCAATCTTTGCAACACCTTGTAAGGACCATAGTACTTTGGCGATAATTTATTATCCTTCTTAGCTTGCTTGAGGGACATTTGTTTATATGGTTGTAGCCGTAAAAATACCCAATCTCCTAAATCAAAACTTCTCTCGCTGCGATGTTGATCTGCCTGTTGTTTCATTCGATTTTGTGCCAAATTCAGGTTATCCTTTAAGAGTTGGAGAACTTCTTGTTGATGCTCGATGTGATCTTCCACTGCTTGAACCTTTAAATTTTCTCTTAAAGATGATGTGATGGATGGTGGATGATATCCATAAAGTGCCATAAATGGGGTCATTTTTGCTGCAGTATGGAAGGAAGTGTTATACCACCATTCAGCAAGAGGTAACCACTTGACCCATTGTGTTTGTTTATCAGATACAAACAACGAAGATATCCTTCCAAACATTTATTTACGATCTCAGTTTGACCATCAGATTGAGGATGATAAGATGAGCTATGAGCTAATTGAGTACCCAAACAAGAAAATAACTCCGTCCAAAAATTTCCAGTAAAAATGGGATCTCTGTCGCTCACAATAACCCTCGGGTTTCCATGTAGCTTTTGAATTGTGTCCATAAATGTAGTAGCAACTGTACTTGCTTTAAATGGATGAGATAATGCACAAAAGTGTGCATACTTGGTAAGTCTATCAACTACCACCATGATGACATTCTTGCCTTCGGACTTCGGTAAACCTGTGATAAAATCCATTGAAATCTCCTCACAACGTTGACTTGGAATGGATAAAGGTTGTAGAAGTCCCGGGGTCTTAATTGTCTCCACTTTATTCTGCTGGCAAACCAAACATTCCGCCACAAACTTTTGAATATCAGATTTAAGGCCATCCCAAAAAAAATCTTTCTTCACCATGTGGTAAGTTTTTAAAAATCCTGAGTGTCCTCCTAAAGGAGAAGTGTGCAATTCCAGAAGAATCTTTTGTTTTAGTTGGGAATTCTTACAAAGATATAAGCGATCTTTGTACCATAAGGAATCATTGTTCCAACTAAATGTATCAGATGTACTAGGATCTTGCTGCAACTTTTGAATGAGTGTCCATACATCTTTGTCCTTCTTCCATTCATCTCTTGCTTAGGTTATCCAATCTGGTTGGATAATAGAAATGGCACAAAGCAATGCTTCCACCTCTTCATTCTTTCTTGAGAGTGCATCTGCAACAACATTTAGCTTCCCTTTTTGTAGATTATTTCAAAGTCATAACCCAACATCTTTGTGACCCATTTTTGCTGCTCTTCTAAAGATAGTCTTTGTTCCAAAAAGTGTTTAAGACTATCATGACCAGTTTTTACCTTGAAGTGTCTTCACATTAGGTAAGTTCTCCATTTCTTTAGTGCATGCAATATTGCTAAGATTTCCTTCTCATAAATAGGTTTCTGTAAATACTTTCCTTTGATTGGACGACTTTCAAAAGCAATGGGTCTTCCTTCCTGCATTAAAACAACACCAATTCCATTTCCTGAGGCATCACATTCCACAATAAAGGTTTTTGTGAAGTCTGGCGTAGCTAAGACCGGTGCTAGGGACATTGCCTCTTTAAGATGTTCAAAGGCCTTAGTTGCTTCAGGAGTCCATGAAAATGCATCTTTCTTCAATAATGTTGTTAGAGGTGCTGCTATTCTCCCATAATTCTTAAAAAACTTGCGATAATACCCTGTTCCCGAGAAATCCTCGCAACTTCTTTATGGTTGTGGGGACTTCCATTCCTTAATGGCTTTAATTTTGTTAGGGTCTACTTTAACACCCTCGTGAGATACAATATGACCCGGATATTCCACCTCTTGTACTCCAAAGAAACATTTGGATTTTTTTGCATATAATTGTTTCTCCTGCAATAGTTTGAGCACCCTGTCAACATGTTCAACATGATCCTTCCAAGACCTGCTGTAGATTAGTATATCATCTAAAAATACTAGCACAAATTTTCTAAGGAAGGGTTTGAAAATGGAATTCATCAACCCTTGAAATGTAGAAGGTGCATTGGTAAGGCCAAAAGGCATGACCAAAAATTCATAATGACCCTCATGAGTTTGAAATGCTGTTTTTGGAATATCTTCGGTCTTCATTCTAATTTGATGATATCCTGAATGAAGATCCAACTTGGTAAAATAAATTGCTCCATGTAATTCATCCAATAATTCATCAATCATAGGAATGGGAAAATTATCTTTAATGGTGAGCTTATTGAGCTCCCTATAATCCGGACACATTCGCCATGATCCATCCTTCTTGTGTACCAATACTACAGGAGCAGAGAAAGAACTTTGACTAGGTTGAATTATACCCGCCTCTAACATTTCTGCAATCATACGTTCAATTTCGCTCTTTTGGACACAAGGATATCTATAAGGCCTGATGTTTGGAGGAACACTTCCTGGAATCAAATGAATAGCATGATCATGATCAAGAATAGGTGGGAGTCCTTTAGGGGTTTCAAACACCTTGGAATGATTGTCCAAGACTTGTTGGAGATCTGCAGAAATAGATGATTTTGATGTTGGAACTTCTAGTGAGCATAATTGTGCAATCACGCCTCGCTGTTCTTTCTTTAGAAGCTTTGTCATGACATTAGAGCTTATTATCCTTCCTGGCTTCCCCGCAATACCCCGTAATTCGACTTCCTTTCCTTCTGAAAAAAATTTCAAGAAAAGTTCTTGAAAATTAAAAGCTACCGTCCCCAAAGATTGTAACCATTGTACTCCTAGTACAACATCAGCACCTCCCATAGGAATGGAAAGAATTGGACTATTCAATACATATTCCCCCATGTTTAGCTTGATATTATGGCATTTTCTAGAGCAATTTATAGTTCCTCCATTTGCAATCATCACTTGAAATTCTGGTGCTGGGTATAGGAAATAATTCAATTCCTTGGCTACCTTACAATGAATAAAATTATGGGTACTACCTGAATCAATCAACACTATTACCTTTTTGGTCATGATATGTCCTTCTATCTTGAGAGTTTGAGGAGTGGTAACTCCTGCCAATGTATTACATGATATGGTCGGACTCATTTCTTCCTCTTCTAGGGTTGGTTCCTGGCGCATATTCTCTTCTTTTTCATTTTCTTCTTCCTCTTTGTTATTGCCCAAATCCACCTTAGGCTGAAGGAAGGCGAGATTCAGGCTAACACCAAACCACGCTCAGCCTCGTAGCTAGCCCTACGAGGACAGGAGAGGGCTCTCTCCGGGTCTATCTCAGCAAAAGATGTCCAAAAAGGGCCTGAGATGACTTAAAATGGATACTGATTTTAGGCTAGTAAATAAATTGAAAGAGGTAGTTTAATGAATGACTGAGTTTTCAGGGCTGTATGGGACAAAGAACAACATGAGCTGAGAAATTAAATCAAATACACAGAGTGTTTCATGAGGCAAGATAGGCAGGAAGTTTAGCAATCAAATTTGAAATAATATGGAGTGGAAAGACTGTTGAGAGGTCGAAAAGGGCATATATAATGAATCCTTTTCAACAGAAGAAGACATACAGAAACATGAACACTTTCCCAAGGCAGAGCAAATAAACTGGATTCTACCTTTCTTACTTTAAAAGCATTCAACTAGAAATGATTATGAATGAACGATATAACATAACGAGATACATATGAAACAGAAAGAAAAGACATATGTTAAACTCACACCACATGAATCTCAAAAATCAGAGCTGCATCCTTTCATTAATTCTCTGTCAAAACTGTACAGCCAAACGCTGAGTTATTCTTCCACACTTTTCCCAGAACTCAGGCCCTTACAAATTATTTTCAATACAATAAATAAACTCAGAGGTGGGAAAAAAGATCGATGAAAATAGGGAGTTGTTTCAACTGAAATTATAAAGATATAAAAAGAGCCATTCATCTGTTTCTAAAGACAGAATAGCATTCCAATTGAATTTCTCTGATGACCAATGGAGAGGCGAAAGATGTAGCTGTAGACCCTTTGAATTGAAATTGAAGTAAAAAATAGGTAAACGAATCCTATTTCTCTACTGTTGTAGACATTCTTCATTTAATTTTAGGCTCTTGGACTATTTGCTTCCATTTACCGTTTGAATAAAACCAATTTTAATAATAATAGCTTTTAAACTAAAATTCCGCCTTTAATAAAGGGAAACAGAGTTCCGCCAATTCCAGCTGATATTTCTCCTTTAACACCAACGAACACATGTCCAACAAGATTCACAACACTTCCATTATCCTGGATGCCCAAGGTTGCAATGCCTCCATTCACTTTACACAATGCCTCGGTGATTTTTCTGTACGAGGATCCTGATCTAGATATCGTTGTAAATATGACAGATCTTGCACATCTGTGTAGAATTGGAAACGAGCTCTCCATCCATCTCAGAAAATACGTTAATGTGTAGCAGCTCTAGATGCAACATGGTTTTCAAAGACAACAACAGAACTCACTAGTCACGTTTCAAAATTTTCACCTTCTACCTGTAGTGCCTTGGAATTTTCCAGGTCAGTGTCTGCAATCTCTTCTGTTGGAAAGTCATGGACTGAAAATGTTTCCAATCTGCCAGCATTAACCTCAAATCCTGAAGCTTGTTTCTCAGTTCATAGCAGCAATTTGCATGCATGGTGCAAACTTTGTGTGAAATCTTCACAAAATCTACCAAAATAAGATGCGTCCAAGGACCTCAACTTCAATCCTACTCCGCTTATAGCATCTTCATATTTGATATTATTTAGCACATCTTAATCATGCTTTCCAGGATACAATTCTCATGACATGTACCAATACCTGTAGAATTCTACTGTCTGGCTATTTGATTTTACATAGTTAAATCCCCCATTGGCGTTGTTCTTCAAATCTGTAGGGCTGCTAGTGAAATGGTCACAAGCAATGTGAAAATCTGCATCCGTGAAAATAAAGTTATATCCCATTGCAAGCACAGTCCGCAGAAAATCGATTCTCCTCCACATCATCTTTAAATAATCACCTGTCATGAAAATCTTCTCACTAGTGAAGTCAACTCCATCAGTCTTGAGAACAAAGCAGTGAGCATGGATGGACATGCACCGATCATAAGCCTTTTGATCCAAAGCCACTATAATTAAATGATCCAATAACAGCTAATTCCATCCTCTAACCGAAAGCTCTCGAAGAAAATATCAATCATGGAATTTGGGGTTGTCCATGTTTGATTTAACGTGGTGATTATAACTATCTTATCAACCATAGCAGCCTTTTTCTTCCAACTTAGCATATTCAGCATTATGAAGTAGAGGAGCCAAGAAAATTAGAGATTTGATGGAGGCAATGAGAAATTTGGAGTAGCAGCTTTGTGCGCCGCGCACACACCCAATGCGTCGCGTTGGTTCTGTGCGCCGCGCTTGAGCAAATTAACACAATCAATTTCGGCCCAATGCGCCGCGTTTCGTGGATGCGCCGCGCCTTCCTCCCATGCGCTGCGCGCACTTCCAAACACAATCTCGGCTTCAGAATTACAAGTTTTTCCCTCTCTCCACTAAACTTCGACTTCAATCGACCTCTTGAATGAAAATGGCATTGATAACATGGAGAAATATCTTATATAGACATGGTTTTAATTTTTGCTTCTCAATAACCCATTTTGTAATGTTTTTGGCTTTGGCACTTTTTGTATCTAATACAACTCTGTCTTTTGTTTCCTCACTGACTTTCTGAGCTTGAATGATGAAATTGGTTGATTTTTGCAGGGATGGTGGCATTGAACCTTGGCAAAGGATTACCAGAGTTTGCATGTGAAGTACTACATGGCGGAAAGATACATATTTATTACAAAAACAAATTTGACAACTTCTTCTTCAAAATAGAGTTTCGAAGAAGAAACATCCTCGAGCATATTTGATGATGAAAATTTTGAACTGAAAACTTATTGAAAACCTCCTCATGGCCTGCAGGCATTGTTTAACATTTCTGAAGACCAAACCCTAGAATTAGAAACTAAAATGACTCTTTTGACCAAAATAACCATCTATGACTGTAAATGACATGAAATGAACTTTGATGAATTTTGATAAATTTTGACCAACCCATCAGGTACAAACATGAGGGAAAATGAGAGAACAAAGCCCTTCCATCAGATAATGGCATGCACCTAACGGAATGTAGATGAATGAGCGGAATGAGACACCTAAACAATGAAATGCAATAAGAGAAATGATCTCTGACGGAGGGATGTAAAAACCGACCCTAACACTCTTCACAATCTATGTAAATAATTTCTGCTCAGCACACTTATGACCTTTAGTGTATTTGCTATCACAACTTTAGCAAATCCCTTTTGCTCTTTTTTCTTCCAATTTTTGTGGTGTCAACCTTGTAGGTTGTGGAAATCTGAGCATAGCAACACTTCCTTCTTTATAGAAGTGAGTGGTTAGCTTCCTTGTTGCCATTTTACATTAAATTTTCTTGCCAACTCGAATGCCTTCTCCATTAAGATCGGAGTTCCAAAATGCGAACTTCATGTTGGATGTTATCCTTTATAAAGTACCTATGAAAGAGATCGATCCTGTGTTCATTTGGAATATCGGTTACCATACAGTGATTTTTGGAAGTCCTCAATGTGCTCCCCCACTAAAAACTTTTGTTTGAGATTTATCAATTGGCTAAAGAAGGTGTTTCTATTTGTATCCTCATAATGTGCTATCATTTCCTCAGTAAAAATTGACCAAGTGACAATTTTTTTACGGGAGAAAATCCATCGATACCACACAAATGTATTTTGTTCTAAATGTAAGCTGCAATGCATACCTTTTGTGTGTTTTTCACATTATGGAGATCAAAATATTGCTCCATCTGTAGTATCCATGTTATAGGATCCTTTCCATCAAACTTCCTCATATCCAGTTTTGGAATATGGTGGTTCTTCCTGCCAACATTAGATTTTATGAAATCATGATTAACATTTATTTTGTTCTCATCATGAGTTTCCTATACTATCTTTTCACCATTAGGAAACATTTCTTCTATCGAATTTGTCAAACCTTCCATGTATGCTTTTAGATCATTCTTCATGTTTTCCATTTTCTCATTGATCTTAGCTTCCATGTCATCCATCTTAGATTCCATGCCAGCTTCCATGCCATATATCTTAGATTCCATGCCATTATTCAAACCATCCATCTTAGTTTTCACACCTTTCTTCAAATGTCATTTTTTTTTGCTCTTTGCGAGAGAGAATTTTTTTGCACTTGCTCTTGTAATTTTGATATGTCATGTTGCCATTCTTCGTCTTCATGAGTCATAGTAGAGCCTTATAAAGGCTTAATGGGTTTTGAATTATTTTTAGGGGCCATTTTAGAAACCAATACTGATATCTATAATACTATATTCCCTTGGAATCAATTCAACTTGATTCTTCAAGACTTACGCAATTCAGGAAAAAAAATACATACCTTTTACTTGCTTTTGCAGAGCTCTATAATGAAATTGAATTATCTCTATAATTGTAGAACCTCAATATCTGAAAGTTGGCCCTGTAGTATTCCTCTGAAGCTTCTTTCAAATTCCACAGGTCTGACTTGATTTGGATTCTTCAAGGAAAAGTTGTGTCAATATTTGTCACTAATTATGGGTAGTTTTAGTAGAGCGAACTTGTACGACTTGCCGCATCCCACTTTGTTGCTCCTTTGGCTACGAAATTTATAGAAAGGAAGCTACGATCCATTTAATTCCATTCACTTTTTATGAGAATTCCAATCTGATCCCCAAAGAGAGTGTTATGAATATTTTCCCTCGATCACCTCTTTGAGATGAAGTTAGGGAGCCTCAAAAAGACCTAACTTCCACAAATCAGATCTTTGAAAATATTGCGAACCAAGCTCTGAAATTTTGCGATGATGTTCCTTTGGATCTCTGCTTCGTGCTCTAAAATTGTTTAGCTTCTGAACCTCGCAGACAAAACGTTATAGTGAAAATTCCATGATGACCTTTTTAAGTGAAATTCAGGAGCCTGCAAAAAGCCCTAACTTCCACAGATCATATCTCCAAATATATTGCGAAAAAAGCTCTGAAATTTTTTGATGATGTTCCTCAGGATTTATGCTTCATACCCTAAATATTTTAGCTTCTGAAACGTAGTAGAAAAAAGTTATAGCGAAAATTCCACGATGACCTGTTTGGAGCAGCGAAACCCTAGAATCCAAAGCTCTGATACCAAATGTTGTGTAACCAACTCCAAAAATAGAAGAAAAGAGATATCAACGCCTTAGAAATGAGCCACTTCGAGGGGAAACCTCCAATACATTACATAAATGAACAATTCTTGGATGATACAATTTACAAAACCTCCTTTCTATATATAGGAGTCCATGGGGCCATAATGTAATCCTAGTGGGCCACAATGTAATCCTAGCCGACCTAACAATAATAATTTAAGGGCACAATAATAACAAAATGGGGGTTACAAGGGTACAATAATAAAAATAAGGTGTTTACACTAAAAACAATAAGGGTCTATACTAGTAATATAAGGACCTAACACAACAACTACCCCATTCCATTGTAAAGACCTCACCTAGGCGTGGATTACCTTCTTGACCCTTCAAATGTCGGTAGCCCATAAGCATTCTGGTATCCCATAAGCCTTCCTCTAGGCTTCAAAACCCACTACACAGCCTCATGATAAATCAACCCTGACTGTGGCTTTGTTGCTGTAGTTTATCGGCCTCCAGGATGGGGTTCTTAAGCCCTGTGGCCTAGCTGTAAGTGACCCAAACTAGTGTGGATGGATTCTAGGAGAATGACACCTTCACAACAGTCCCAAAATTTCATCAGAATCACCCTTAATAGGTGTGGCTTCTATCTACTTGAACTTGGACCTGTGATGAAGATAAAATTCCCTAGACAAATCATAAATGTGCCTAAATCAATCTCGTCCTCCATCTTGTGGAACTCTGCCCTTGAAGATTACAAAATTGAACCCAACCTTGCCTTCATCTCCTTCGCTGGAAATCACCTTCTTCTACAACTAATTCAGAGAGAAGAATGCATATCAAAGTGCCTAAGATATGTTATTTATATCCTTCTTGGGTAGGCCGACTTGATTAATTGAGGAGGGAAATTCAAATTTTCAATTTTCAATTTTTCCTGCCTAAATAAGGTCATGCCTTATGAAATTTCATTTGAGTCAATGAATACTTTTCCTTTTCCAAATTTAGTGATCTTTAGGTTGAATTTTATCCTCTCGAAAAGAGAAATCCGATTCTGCAATCATCTTCCTCATAGGAGCAGTCCAAAGTGGAATTTGGCCCTAGTTGCAAATTTTAACATTGACCCTCTTAGCAATCAAAGTAAAAAGCATTATGTTTTGAGTGTATGTCTCTATGAAGCTTAATTAGAACCTTCATTATAGCCTTGTATAAATTTTACTAGGTGCGCTAGAGTGTAGATGAATTGCTATTTTTGAATATGTTGGGGTCATATAGGCCCAGTTTGGCTTTGAGGCAATTCTAAGTCATTTTATCCCCATGAATTAATATTACTAGGAGGATATATTCCTCATCAGTTGAAGCTTCAACTATCTCAAATTCTCCACAAACATGAGCCTTAAGTTGGCTATCATCCATCCAATTAAAAAATGGAACTCTTTCTTTTACATGTTTTGAAGCTTAAATGTTAGCTAGTCCCAAAATCTAGCCATCTAGATTCAATAACATCTCCCACTTAGTTATTGGTTGATAACCCTCTAGTCTAAGTGTATTTGTATAGCTTTCCCACCAAGTTTAGGTATGATCCCCATGCTTCAATCAACCAAATAAATGATGTAGTAATACTTACAAACATTCTGGCCAATGCACCTGATGGAGCATTATTTCCCATTTTTGGAAATGGACTCTTGGAGCTTCTCTATTTTAAATGAGTGTCTATTCCCAAAGACTCCTCACTTCTAAGAGGGTCCACCACCTACTTCATTTATATCTTATCAGATTTATATTTTCTAGACCTTTTTCCTTGAACAGAAGAAATAGGTAGTACAAACACACACAGTGAGCTATTAGAATGTCATATGTACTTCATAAACTGATGAAACTTGGTTTAGTTAACAGAGTAATCTAATGAAACCTGGTTGGGGTTTTGTATTACCAAAAATCTTGAAACATTGATCTTTGTACAATGAACTCTACTCACAACATAAACAACATTTCTACATGGTTTGTCATTATTAGTAATTGGCAATTGCACAAGAACATAATCACTCAGTAATTTTTCACTTGAAAATTTTGGAGATGAACTTGGTGGTATTGTGGCAGTCTCCACAAACACAAAGGTTCTTTGTGATCTAGATAATTCTTTAAACTTTCATTTTTACAAATATTCATCACTAGATTCTCCAAATCCATCTTTGTTCCTCACTGCTACAATATTCTCTCCTCAACATAGCACTTTATTATCACTGATATACAATCACTAGTTTGTCTTGGCCTATCCTGTGAGATCATGATTGAGCTCATAAATAAAAAAATGGATTGAAATATAGATCATAAATAATAATTGTACCTACACTTTGAAAATTTATTCCAACCCCCACCCTGCCTCCCACCCCCCATCCTGCTTGAGTTGAAATAAGGAAAAATTTTCATTATCTGGGCTACTAAAGTTATTTATTCAATGATGATTTTCTAATATTGGAGTGCTCCCATCCATTCGACAATATACAAATTTTAAGAAATTCAAGAAGTCTTCTAGTATATCAAGCATCCATGTCCACCTTGTTTCAATTGTGGAAGCTCCTTTCCAATACCTGAATCTTTCTAGACGATCCAACTAGAATCTCAGATACCTTTCTTACAAAATCACTCCTTGTCCTAGGAAATGATATGATGATTTAAAACCTGGAAAGAGGAGAATTTTTGGAATTACATATTCAATTATTAGTTGTAATAGGATCCAATAGGACTCATTAATCATGGTTTGCTGAACAACTGTCTCTTGAAAAGAAATTTTGGCACCTTGTCAAATAGCTACATGAACCCTTCCATATAATGCTCAAATAACAGAAGAAAGTGATGATTTTACTTGACATGAAATTCATAGAGGAAGAGAATAAAGGGAAAAAAATAATTTTGTGATTATGTTCCTCCAATGTTCAAGCATATATGAGAGTTTTGCAATAGAACTGCTTTCTGGAGGTGCATGAGGTCTCCATTTTTTTGTTGTTTTTATTTTTTTTCCCTTCTGCACTAGAAACCATCTTGATCCAATTGAGGCAACTTGTCATGTTCCCTTGCTGGCCCCTCCTTCATCCAATTTGATTGACATTGAAATTCTTGTTTTCAAACCAGTAACTAAACTTTTGGCCTCTGTTAGGCAGGTTTGTTTTTGGGAAAATGTCTTTTTTTTGCTCCACTGATTTTCTATAACCAAACACTGTAGAAAACTTGATCTAATTTCGAAATTTGCGAAAACTCCTCAATGAAGTCCCAAACTTGGTCGAGGACTTGCCTGATCGATTCATTTTTTACAACATAAGGCTTCAACCAAGACTTGTCCAACGCTTGGAGCTTGTCATGATTATCTATTTCCAGTCACCTTGAGGGTTGTTGAGGAAGGATGCATGGTTGTAACTCATCCATGTCTCTCCTTTCCATGGTTTTGGAGAGGCAAAATTCAAATGAAGAGGGTGTATTATCATTGAAACTCAAGAACATTGTCAAAGAGTTTAATTGATATATTTCAAAACATCCTAAGTTAGCAACAGCAGGAACTGTATGTGAAAATGAGATGTTGGTTCCTTTTTTTAAATTCCGTTATTTGACATTAACTTTCTCACGTTGACTATGTCATCCCATAGAAGTAGCATAGATGTTCAACAACATCACATATGCTCCATTCAAGTGTCTCAAGTGGCCGAGGAGGTCAACCATGCATGCATAATGCTCCACTTTAGGCTTCATGCCAAACTTTCTACTAATTCAATCAAAATGATGCTAGCCTTCATCTATTATAGTCCTGCATGGTTGTGGGCAGATAAAATAGCAATGAAGATGATATGGCCTACCTTAATGTCTGCTTCTTGTATTTCATAAAAGAGTGTCAGGGCATCATGCCCATGCATTTGATACCCACGCTGCAGAGCCACTAAGTCAACACATGAATGAAAATAATTATTATGGTAACAGAGTTAGGCTTCACCTTTGCAACTTGCATTCAACTGAAGAGTTTCAAGGATTAAACACTATGACCAAATTGAGTATATCTCACAACGACCGCACTCCATATAATTACATCTGGGTTCATTCCTATCATTTTGAAGTTGATAAAAGAGTCTTAGCACCTCATCACAATATGCATTCAATGCATAACAAAAAATTATTAGATTTCATGAGATCAGATCTATTTTTGGCATATTGACAAACACTTCATATGCATCATCCATTTTTTTTGTTGCAGTGTTTATAATTCTACACAAGAAGCGAAAGAACTGGAAATAGTGACTGAATTGGTTGTCACTCCATCCAGCTGCATTTTAGAAAAGATCTCACTGCACCATTTCTATGACTATTCTACTCATACTTGGATATCATCATGCATTACATAGGGTTTCGACCTTCCCATCTGCATTTCATCAAGTAGCTTTCTTGCCTCTTACACAATTTCTAATTTTAAAATATCTTGTAGTCATGGTGTTCCATGTAGCTGTGGATTTCCTCGCCTTGCTCCAGGGCTGCAATCTCAGTGCACGCCTTGAGGACAATTTGAAAGGTGTGTCTCCACTTAGTCCTCCCTGTTGCATTTGGTAATACAACTTGAGGGCTTCCTGGTAGTTTCCATCCTTGACACAACCTCTGATAATAACATTCCATGCAGACACATTGCGCTTGGGAATTTTCTCAAACACCTGGTGTGTGCCCTTCATACTTCCACAATAAGCATACATGTAAAAAGTGCAGCAGGATCGCTGAAAAAGAGGCAAATTAGTGATATGGGAATTTCAATCTGCATGAGAAATGGTAATCGATTCAATTTTTTTTTGGTTATCGCATTCACTAATACAATATAAAGTCAAATGCTGAAAGAGTCTGGCTATGGAAACTAGATCATTTATCACCTAAGCAACTCAACTTATTGTTCTTTTTTGGTTTCCTAGACTATTTTCAGTGCCTACAAGGATCAAGACAACAATGAGTGGTATCGTTGCATTTCAAGGCTATACAAAACCCCCTGAAGACAAGGCTGAGTATGGGAATAAAATAGTTAATCACACAGACAACTTAATTCACTGAGATGCTAAGCTTTTTTAGTCTCCTACAAAATGCATGATGATTTTTTGCATTAGGGAAATAGTATGCTATCATTTTTTTTTTTTTTTTTAAATCACCATGGCAATGGTCATTAAATTTATGAAAGGGTTCAAAGTTGTGCCACTTTGTAATATCAGTTTTCTAAATGAAAGCCATATTCTTGCAGAATATGTTCCCAAAGTTTTTATAAACAACTGAAAAATAGAGGCAACATTATCAATGGGAAATAAATAATAATTTTGCAAGCCCCTCAAAGCGTTTTTAAGGTCTACTCCCATTTTCCCTCGCCAATCATTGTTTTAGTCAAGCCTAAGCATCTTCATAAAATTACAAATTATCTTAGGATAAATGGGTTCTTTTAGTGGTCAACATAACTGTAAACTGCAGATCTATCACTCAAAATCTATACAGATGATAGGGCATCTTCTCTACCTATGGAAGAGAAACTCTGCATTAAATAGGGAAGTATTCGTTTGGTCCTATAATATGCTATAAATTTAAAGAGAGTAATAGATTTACACAAGGGACATTCAAAGATAGATATTGTAGCAATTGTGCCCCAAAAGTCATAGAAATAGCCTCCTCTTGTTGATTTTGTCTTTGACATGTACATTACGTTGCAGTTGGCTAACACTACCTATTCCATATTGGTGCAGGATACAAATATTCATAGCACAAATATACATTTAGCAGTCTTGATTTATTCATTGGAGCATATGCATATTTTACACAGAATAGTTAACTTAGTTTATATAGATTACAATCTCAAACTTGTTCTAAGACTTCTATAGAATGGAATAAATGTATTCTACTTGTATATTTTGTACTTCCCAACACTTCATTTACACCTCCACCCGATTTTCATAACTTCCATAACCATTAGGTAGACACTTGCAACTTCGATGTTATTTTGCTTGTCTAGTAAAAGATTTGCCAAGACTTTACAAAGTTTTATAATTTCTCGAAAGTTGTATAATTTAGAATTTATAAAGTTTCAAGGTTTAATTTTTTAAAGTCTAGTTCTTTAAAGGGTGCTAGCTCAATGGAAAAGCACCTGCTTTACAAGCAGGAGGTTGGTGGTTCGATTCCATTGTGCCTTGATATTCATATGGAATGGTGACAAAGCTCTTTTGACCATCACCAATGAGCTTATGGTGATATTTTTCGACCCTCACCAATGAGACTATGGTGACATTTTTTTACCCTCACCAAATATGAAATGGTGAGGGTCAATGACCGTCACCATATATATGCATCAATAGCGACGACCATGAAGGGTCCATCACAAAAAATCGTTGTTGTTCATATGAAATGGTGACGGTCACTATCCGTCATTATAATCAATATTCGTGATGGACCTTGAATGTCACCACAACACATACTTTCGGCAGCGCCACCTTTGGTGACGTTCAGTTTTTTGGTGATGAAGGCTATTGTCCATCACCATTTCTCATATAAAATGGTGACGATCACTATCCGTCATTATAAATCATTATTGGTGACAGACCTTGAATGTCACCACCACACCTATACTTTAGGCGACGCCACCTTTGGTGACGTTCAATTTTTGGTGACGAAGGCTCTTTTGACTGTCACCAATGAGCTTATGGTGACATTTTTCGCTTGTCACCAATGTCCTTTTTTCTTATAGTGTTTGTTAGATCGAATGGCATAACTAACCACTCAAACAATCCTTTTCTAGTTTTAAAATAAGTTTTCCAAATTTCCTCTTCAACTATTCTAACTTGATGATAACCACTTCGCAAGTCTAACTTAGTGAAATATATTGCATACTTTAATTGATATATAAAATCATAAATGCACGGGAGTGGGGATAAATTCTTTACCGTGATTTTATTTTGCGCGTGGAAATCTATGCACATGCGCCAAGTCCCGTCCTTCTTTGGTACCAAAACAATTGGTGAACTACATGGCGAAGTAGATGGCCGTTTGATACCTTTGTTCAACAATTCTTGAATTTTCTTCTTGATTTCAAAACTCCCCATAATTGACATGCGATACATACCAATGTTTCGAAGTGAAACATCCTGCTGCAGCTGAATCTCATGTTGAATTCCCCTCTTCGGAGGTAACACATTTGGTTCTTGAAACATCTCACCATGTTGACTTACCACATCAAAAAAATTAGAATTTAATTTTTCATCACATCCTTCAAAAAATTCATAGTCAACATCATCCTTTTTCTTGATCATGAGAAGCACAAAATTTTTACTTGCATTAACTAGCCTCTTCATTTGCCCTGCATTAACTAAAGAAAATATTCAGTTTTTTGCGATAAGATATCACAATATACTCCACCCCATCCTTAAGCAAATGATATTTCTTCTCATGGCGATAAAACACCGCTTTCCTGTCATACAAATATGGACTTCCCAAGATAATCCCAGAAATTTCAAGTGGAACCACATCTAACTCGACTTCATCAAAAAAGTTTTCAGTAATAGAAAATCAAAATATGCTTTTCCTTGTAACCTGGAAATTTGCATTCTTAACTATCCAACCCAAAGGATATGGGTTATGATGTGGTACTGTTTCAAGGTTAATATTTTTTACCAAGTCTTCTGAAATCACGTTTGCTTGTGACCCACTATCAAACAATGCATCAATCCTTGTATGATTTGAAATCACTCTAACATGGAACAATTTTATCCTTGTGTCTTCATTTGGAGTGTTGTTGTGACTATTTGAGGAACTAGTACTTGCTATGGATTCCTTTCCTTTGTTAACCATGGCTACAATCTTGGTCTCATCTCCTGAATCGGATCCCAGATCTTGTTGTGTGGTGGCAGTCATCTTTTGTTTCCCTTTGTTATTTGGTTTCTTAGGCCTTAGTTCGGGATGTAGTTTCCAACAATGGACTTCATCATGCCCCTCTTTGGAACAATGTTTGCATGTAGTTTTCTCCCCTTATTTCTTGATACTTGCATTCTTCTTTCAGGCTTCCATTTTCCTCCCTTCTCTTTTCCCTTACCCTTGAATGGCTTCTTCTTACTACCCTCTTCCTGAATGTTATTTCCCCTTGCTTCAAGATGTGTGGCTTGCACACATACTTCATCTAAGTTGTTTGAGTTAAGCATAAGGATAGTATGTTTCAAGTAGGAATGTAAACCCCCATTGTATTTCAAGAGTGTATCTTGTGAACTCAAGTTTACTCCTAACAACAAAGCCCTCTTTCTAAACTCGTGGGTGTACTCTTGAATAGTGTGGCCTTTGAGTTGCCTAAAGTTTTGCCAACTCGTTATTTATTTTTGAATATAGGCTAATGGATAAAATTGAATTTTAATGGAAGAAATGAATTCAACCCAAGAAATGGATATCTTACCATGAATTCACATTTCCTCTTGAGTCTTTGCCTCCTACCAAACTAGTGCTGCTCCTTCTAGCCTTAATGAAGCCAACTGGATCTTTATGTCGTCCTCTTGTAGATTCTGAAATCTGCAGTATACTTCCAATTGACGGATCCAATTGTCTAAATTTTCTGCATTTACCTCACCATTGTACATGGGAAGTTCAAACTTGATTTCCAACTTGAGTAATGGAGTTTTTCCTTTTGGGATTTTTGAATGAGTGTGGGTGGTTTTTGTGGTGAAAGTGGAAGATGAAGATG
This sequence comes from Pinus albicaulis, assembly GCA_034641835.2. Lineage (NCBI taxonomy): Eukaryota > Viridiplantae > Streptophyta > Pinopsida > Pinales > Pinaceae > Pinus > Pinus albicaulis. The sequence goes on along the minus strand of CM076578.1, from coordinate 746,018,454 downwards.
CTGATGAAGATGATGAGGATGAAGATGGTGGAGATGGAGGTGGATTTCCTCCACTTCTTTTTGAAATCTTCTCTTCATCCTTCTTGCCATCTGAAAATCCTTCTCCATGTGGAGGCTTAGAACCTTCTCTTACTATTTCTGTAGTGAATACATCAAACATGATTTTAACCATTCTTTGAATGTCCTTCAAGTCTCTCTTAACATATTATTCTTATGAATGTCCATGAGTCTCTCCAACACCTTACATAATGGCTAAGGATTCAAGCTCAACCTCTGATGCTTGTACCTCTTCAATCACTTTAGCTTCTTGTGAAATTTGTACCTCTTCAATCTCAACTGCGGGAGATAGAACTTGAGGTGCTTCAAGTGCAGCTTAGAGTGGAACTTTGGGTGAAGATGATGCTCTCTTTGCTCTCTTTTCTTGTTCTAATCTTAGGACTAACAACCAATAGCTTCCCTTCTCCTCTATGCAACTTCAACCTTGTAAGCATCACAAAATTGCAACTATTAAAACCCTTCTTGCACAATCTCAAGCAAAGCAAGAAAATAACCTTTAGCAACCTTGTGCTCTGATACCAACTTGATTTGAAATTGGTTTTTAGTTAATGTTGTGCTAATATCAGTTTTAGAATTAACATAAAAGTTCTTTGGTTTTCTCCTCATGCAAGGGTTTATATATGTGCTTATGATTGACAATTCAATAAACTTGATGAGATTAAGTGTAATTCATGAACATAAAGGCATGGAAAATCAATGTTGAACAACAACATATAAAAACACAGCAAGCACAAATAATAGAGTCCAATACACAATTTTTTGATGAAGGAGTTCACCCCTCCTGGGCTACATCTCCTTGGTCCAGCTTCACAGCTTAGGCCTTTGTATTAGCTTCAATTGTGCAAAAGTGTTGTTAAAGAGTCTTGTTGCCTTTGCAACCTAATCCAATGGCTCCAAAACATCAAAATATACCAAGAATGACTCTTCCCGAGCCAAAATTGGTTGAAAATTGCCTCAGTTATGGCAAAACCAAATTTTCCTAGTTTTTCTCCACTAAATCTGGAAGTCCGCCAGTTAAATCCACTAAATGTGGAGATTCCCACATTTGGCGGGTTCGAAAAAAGTGCTGCTAAGATAAGTGCGCAGTTAATTAATGATAAAAACGATTTAAGTGAGGTTAATGGCATGTTTAGTGCTTAACCATGTTTTACGTTAACTATCGGATTAACGTGGCTAATCCACAGATTAGCAGATAACAATTACGCTTAAAAATTGTTTAAAAATCCCGTCGGAATATATGTATTGGCTCCTGGTTTTAAGCGCACAGACATGTGGGAGGGGGCTGGCCTACGGGGCTGGCCCCCACCGAACCCCCAACTCTGGAACAATGGTAATTCAAATAATGGTGGAGTCCCATATGGTTAAGGACTTGTGGTATGGTGTGGCAATAAGGCGGTGGATGGTCGTGGGTTTGACCCCAACCCTCACCATAAAATTTTATTGCACATAACTTCGGTTCGGACCATATTATAAAACTTTGTATAATATATATATATATATATATATATATATATATATATATATATATATATATTGCTCCCCATTTGATATTTGACTATGGTTCAACCTTTGATTCAGAACTTTATGAAATAACATATTACTAAATTTTGACCTTCATATATGTCAATGCCATCCCACCCTTGCCATGGGGAGGGGCACGTGGGGAGGGCACGTGGCATCCGATTTTATTCCACATAACTTCGGGTTCGCACTTATACAGTAAAACTTTGTATAATATATATATATATATATATATATATATATATATATATATATATATATATATATATTGCGCCCCATTTGATATTTGATTATGGTTCAACCTTTGATTCAGACCTGTATGAAATAACATATGCGCCCAAATTTTGACCTTCATATATAAAAATGCCATCCAACTTTGCCATGGGGGAGGGCACGTGGCAGCCTCCGGCTGCACCACGTGGCCCTTCTCCATTGGCCTAAAATTCACCATTAAAATAATAATCCACCATAGAGGTAATTTCAAACTCAGGATTAGGAGGAAAAATTCAACTTCCCCAAGCAACATTGGCGAATCTGATTGTGACACTTGTCATAGTGTCACTGGCTGAAATCTAGAGAATATTCCCTAAAGATCCTTGAGGTGCTGACTAGACTTCCAAGTCATTAGTCTGTCACTGTTCTGCACAATTTTTACCTGTTTGAGAAAATGAACAACAGACCATAAATTACTCATACGAACTCGGATTTTGATGAAACGAGTTGAGTTGGAATCCTGGTGACGAGCTCTATCCGGTCGTTCTAGTTTGGAGCATTTCTGAGCACTTTCATTTTTTAGCTAAATATTGAGCCTCTAATCAGTGAGGCACTTGAATGTTTATAAGGCATTGGAATAATAGTGTATTATTTTCAATATTGTCCAATGTGTTGACATTTCCCTAGTTTCATCAACTGTGCTTGCATTTATGCCAACCAGATCAGTCATCCCTTATTCATTTTCAAGAATTTGTTTAGCCTTTCTTGATTCCTTTTCCTCTCTTTCCATTTTTTTTTCTCCTTCTCTTGCCTTTCTCTCTCTCTTTCAAGCCTTTCATCTGCTTGACGATGTGTTGCAACAATCCTTACTGCTTTCTTCTCCTTGGATAGATCTTCTTCTTCTTCTTCTTCTTCTTCTTTTGTTTTGTTTTGTTTTGTTTTGTTTTAATTCCTGAATTTCAGTTTTTTTCTTTTCAGACTCAACTAAGAGTTTTATATATTCTTTTGAGGCGAGTAATTGTGAACTTTAGCCGAAATGAATACTACCGGGTGTTCCTTGCTTCTTTTTCATTAACACACTTTCTACTGGTAGCTTTAGGAACCACCCAATTAACTTCTCCACCCTCCCCCCCTGCATGTCATTGCTTGGCACTTTCCTTTTAGTATCCATGAAAATTGATTGAAATATATTGTTGTATTCATATGATGCCTCATTATGTGCTTCATCTTCTTCCATTGATCTATTGTCCACAAAAAATGAACAATTTCATTGTTCAATTCAGTTGGTTGTGAAGGCATGTTCATGCTTTGTTCATTTGTTCTTGAGACACTGTGTTTGTTCACATTAATCATGGCTGCTACCATCCATGATGGTGGGTTTACTTGGCTTTGTAATGTTAATTGGTCATTTTCAAAGTCATTAAAAATATCAAAAATTTCATTTTCAACTACATTTGCATTGTCAATTGCATGTTCAACAATGTCATTAACAATAGCAAAAGTTCCATGTGCTCGAGTTGGTAGAACAACCTCCATGTTGCTATCAATTTTTTCATGAATATATTTTGTTTTACATACATGCTCATCATCATCATCATATAACTATCCTTGAGAGAGATAAATTATATTACCAGTTGCAACCACATCAGCTTGTTCATCTACTTATTCTTGCACTTCAATATCTATTTGGACATGCCCTTCTTCTTGACCATCCACATGAAACACTTAGCTACAACTAGTATCATGCATATGAGCATCATAATTCAGTGGCCAAATTCTTGTCCTCCTAAATCCAGACTTGATATTTGATGGTTTCATAGCCCTTCACTACAAGAAAAAAGGACATTGGTGAGGGGCAAAAAATGTCACCATAAGCTCATTGGTGAGGGTCAAAAGAGCCTTCGTCCCCAAAAATGAACGTCACTAAAAGTGACGTCACTGAAAGTATAGGTGTTATGGTGACAATCAAGGTCCGTCACCAATAATGATTTATAATGATGGATAGTGACCGTCACCATTTCATATGAGCAATAGTGACGAACAATATACTCCATCACCAAAAAACTAAACGTCACCAAAGGTGGTGTCACTGAAAGTATGTGTTGTGGTGACATTCAAGGTCCATCATGAATATTGATTATAGTGAGGGATAGTGATCGTCACCATTTCTTATGAACAACAATGATTTTTGGTGATGGACCTTTCATGGTAGTTACTATTGGTGCATATATATGGCGACGTTCGTTGACCGTCACCATTTCATATTTGGTGAGGGTCAAAAAATGTCATGATAAGCTCATTGGTGACATCAAGGTCCCTCACGAATAATGACTATAATGAAAAACGATTACCCTCACCATTTTATATCAACAACAACGATTTATGGTGACGGACCTTTGAGGGCCGCCACTATTGATGCATATATATGGTGGCATTCGTTGACCGTCACCATTTCATATTTTGGTGAGGGTCGAAAAATGTCACCATAAGCTCATTGGTGATGGTTAAAAGAGCATCCCTCACCAAAAAATGATTGCTGCCATTCGCTAGGAATATCACGGCACGATGGAATAGAACCACCAACCTCCTGCTTGTAAATTAGGTGCTCTTCCATTGAGCTAGCACCCTTTAAAGAATTAGAATTTTAAAAATTATATCTTGAAACCTTTATAGATTGTAAATTCTAGGGCCTTTTCCGCTAGAGGGTATTTTCCATGTACTGCAACTTTTCCATCACTAATGATGACCTCTTGCAACAAACCCTGTTTGAATTTGACAGATTGCATTAAAAGAATGAATTACTCTAAATAAATGATTTCCAACTAAGCAATTTCTATAAACAAATATGGAAATATTCATTAAGTAGAAATATTATTCTAGCATAATATCATATTAGACAACCTAAAGTATATTAAACATCCCTTATATACATCTATAATATCCCCTCAAATTCAACTATTTCTTTATGCAACATTCCTTCAAGCTCTACAATTTGTCTCCTTGATTCAGTAACCTTAATACCAAAATAAAAGGATCCAAATGTGGCGATTTTCTATCCTATCTAACAGAGCAAATTAAAAACCTCTCTAAATGACATTTCCACTTTATCTGCAACCTATACATTTGCATCAAAATGCACATTAGTTTGGATCTGGGGGGTCCTATTCCATAGGTATGATAAGCATATAAACATCTACCCATATGTATAATTTGTATCATAAAGTACCTCTGCAACTTCCTTTCTAAACAAATATTGTTGATGTGGATCATGGAACTCTAATTTTGAAGGTGACAAATGCAGAGACAACATTTATGGAGGAATATTAGAAACATGCAATAATACTTCCAAAGCTCTCACATTGAATTTGGGAAGAACATAGGTCCAATAAATTAGTGTAGAATAGCCATTAACTGTCATACACAAGTATGGGTACTCTAGAAAAATCATGAGTTACATAAATTATGTAAGATATCACAAGGTCAAAATAAAAAAATAATATGAAAACTACTTCCAAAATATAAAGGAGCCAAATTCAGTGGAATAAGAAGAGAGAACATTGTGGCAATGCTTTAGGTGTAGCTTTAAAGTTTAATTCATGGTTTAGAATATTTCTTAAAGCATGGTGGCTGAAAAGGCTGGAAAAGGGTAAGTGGAGAGAGGAGTCAACACTGTTGGTAAATTTGATGGAAAAAAAAAATCAATATTTTTTACAAGCTCACAAAGGAAGATTTGATGCCATAATTTGAAGAAGTTGCTACTATCTTAGATGGATAAGACAACATATAATTGGAAAGAGACATAATCAGTGGTGCATTTGGAGAGGGTATTGCAGATCCAAAGGGAAGATACCACGATATCCCTGATGTAGAATGAGATCTAGACGCTTTTCTCAAGCAAAACAATCTCAAATCATATGTGGTGTGTTTCAATGGTTATCCCATTTATAACACCTACAAATATTATGATAAAGAAATTCATGGAAAAATAAAGCAGGCTAAAAATGAGGGTCGAGAATTATGGTGAATGGCCTTATCTTGGACATCTTTTGGTAGAAATTCAGTTTGATCATTGAAAATGAGTCACTGCCTTGTGTCCAGGTCCACACTCAGACACCACTCCAACTTGAGATTACTCTTGTAAAGTTAAATAGTGAAATCAACAGTGAACAAGTGAATTTTAGAAAAAAGGGAGAATGGTCAAATAGAAACATATAGTTGATTTTTTTGACAGAAATGAAGCAAACTCTTGTGGTTAAATCATCTTAGCATCTCTGAGGGAGTAGTAGACAAGAAATCCATTTTGAATTTCAATAAGAGTGGGGAGCTGAAAATGACACTAAATCATTTCAATAATTTATGTAACTCATGATTTTTATGGAGTACCAATAATTAGTTTTCATACAAAATTATGGGTACTCTAGAAAAATCGCGAGTTACATAAATTATGCAAGATGTCACAAGGCCAAAATAAAAAAATAATATGAAAACTGCTTCCAAAATATAAAGCAGCCGAATTCATTGGCATAATAAGAGAGAATATTGTGGCAATGATTTAGGTGTAGCTTTAAATTTTACTTCATGGTCTAGAATATTTCTTAAAGCATGGTGCTTGAAAGGGTTGGCAAAGGGTAAGGGGGGAGAGGAGTCAACACTGCATGGTACATTTGATGAAAGAATAAAAAATTCAATCTTTTTTACAAGCTCACAGAGGAAGATTTGAGGCCATAATTTGAAGAATTTTTTGATATCTTAGATGGAGAAGGAAACATATAATTGGAAAGAGATAGCATTGCTGGTACATTTGGAGAGGGTACTACAAATCCTAAGGGAAGATACCATGAAAACCCTGATGTAGAATGAGATATAGACGTTGTTCTCAAGCAAAACAGTCTCAAATCATATGTGATGCGTTTCAGTGGTTATCCCATTTATAACACCTACAACTATTATGATAAATAAGTTCATGGAAAAATAAAGCAGGCTAAAAATGAGGGTCAGAAATTATGGTGAATGGCCCTGTCCTCAACATCTTTTGGTAGAAATTTAGTTTGATCATTGAAAAATGATTCATTACCTTATGCCCAGGTCCACATTCAGACACCACTCCAGCTTGATGTTACTCTTGTAAAGTTAAATAGTGAACTTAGCAGTGAACAAGTGAATATTAGAAAAATGGGAGATAGAAATAATATAGTTGAATTTTCTGGCAGGACTGAGGCAAACACTTGTGATTAAATCATCTCAACATATTTGATGGAGTAGTAAACAAGAAATCCATTTTGAATATCAATAAGAGTGGGGAGCTAAAAATGGCACTCAATAATTTTAATAATTTATGTAACTCATGATTTTTCATGAGTACCCATAGTTATTTTTCATACAAAATTATGGGTACTTATGGGTACTCTAGAAAAATCATGGGTACTCTAGAAAAATCATGTGTTACATAAATTATGTAAGATGTCATAAGGTCAAAATAAAAAAATAATATGAAAACTGTTTCCAAAATATAAAGCAGCTGAATTCAGTGGCATAAAAAGAGAGAACACTGTGGCAATGCTTTAGGTGTAGCTTTAAAGTTTACTTCATGGTTTAGCATATTTCCTAAAGCATGGTGATTGAAAGGGTTGGAAAAGGGTAAGTGGAGAGAGGAGTCAACACTACATGGTACATTTGATGAAAGAAAAAAAATCAAATTTTTTTACAAGCTTACAGAGGAAGCTTTGAGGCCATAATTTGAAGAAGTTGCTGCTATCTTAGATGGAGAAGGTAGCATATAATTGGAAAGAGACAACACTGCTGGTACATTTGGAGAGGGTACTTCAGATCCAGAGGGAAGGTACCATGACATCCCTAATGTAGAATGAGATCTAGACACTTTTATCAAGGAAAACAATCTCAAATGATATGTGGTGCGTTTCAGTGGTTCTCCCATTTATAACACCTACAACTATTATGATAAAGAAGTTCATGGAAAAATAAAGTAGGATAAAAATAAGGGTCGAGAATTATGGTCAATGGCCTTGTCCTGGACATATTTTGGTAAAATTCAGTTTGATCATTGAAAAATGAGTCACTGCCTTATGTTCAGGTCCAGATTCAGACACCACTCCAGCTTGAGGTTACTCTTGTGAAGTTAAATAGTGAACAAGTGAATGTTAGAAAAAGGGGAGAATGGTCAGATAGAAACAATATAGTTGAATTTTCCGGCAATACTGAAGCAAACTCTTGTGGTTAAATCATCTCAATATCTTTGAGGGATTAGTAGACAAGAAATCCATTTTGAATTTCAATAAGAGTGGGCAGCGAAACAATGACATCGTTAGTGAGGGACTAGTAGATGATGGTGAGGCTGATGATATTCATTCCAACATTATTTTCACGCAGAGAAAAAATTTATGAGGATGAGTTTCTTCCTATGAAAAAGGCTTGACCTTATCCTACAACACTTGAATTAAATTTGAGGAAGCAGAAAAAGTACTGTATGCTCCCAAATAGTTGCAAGGGAATCATTTCAGTTTTGGAGAGATATTCATGGGCTAGAAGCTTTTATGATGGCCATTTTCAAATATGTGCACTCAGAAGTTATCTACGTTTTGAAGTATGGTGGAATTTGTGTTGGGTTGAACACCCATCAATGTGGGGCATGACAAAGATCTCTGGACCCTGTTCATGCACAGGGAATTGAGGATTCTAGCACTATGTTATCATGTAGAGACAAAAGTTATGAGAATGAGTTTCTTCCTATGACAACGACTCGACCTTATCCTACAACACTTGAATTAAATTTGAGGCAGCAGAAGAAGTAATGTATGCTCCCAGATAGTTGCAAGGGAAGCATTTCAATTTTGGAGAGATATTTGTGGGTTGGAAGTCTTTATGATGGCCATTTTCAAAAATTTGCACTCATAAGTTATCTCAGTTTTGAAGTATGATGGAATTCGTGCTGGGTTGCACAACCGTCAATGTGGGTGTGACAAATATCTCTCAATCCTATTCGTGCACAGGGAATTGAGAATGTCCTTGAATTGAGTATTCCAGCACTATGTGCACTCAGAAGTTATCTCGGTTTTGAAGTATGATGGAATTTGTGTTGGGTTGCACACCCATCAATGTGGGTTGTGACAAAGATCTCTGGACCCTGTTCGTGCATAGGGAATTGAGGATTCCAACACCATGTATTCACGCAGAGACAAAAGTTATGAGGATGAGTATCTTCTTATGACAAAGACTCGACCTTATCCTACAACACTTGAATTAAATTTGAGGCAGTATAACCAATATTTTATGCTCCCGGATAGTTGCAAGGGAAGAATTTCAGTTTTGGAGAGATATTCATGGGCTGGAAGTATTTATGATGGCCATTTGCAAAAATGTGCTCTCAAAAGTTATCTTAGATTTTAAGTATGATGGAATTTTTGCTCGGTTGCACACCCATCAATGTAGGGTGTGACAAAGATCTTTGGACGCTGTTCATGCACAGGGAATTGAGGATTCCAGCAAAAATGTGTACTAAGAAGTTATCTTAGTTTTGAAGTATGATGGAATTTGCGCTGGGTTGCACACCCATCAATGTGGGGTGTGACAAAGATCTCTAGACCATGTTCGTGAATAGGAAATTGAGGATGTCCTTTAATTGAGGATTCGAGCACCATGTTTTCACGCAGAGACAAAAGTTATGAGGATGATTATCTTCCTATGACAAAGAATCAACCTTATCCTATAACACTTGAATTAAATTTGAGGCAGTATAACCAGTACTGTATGCTCCTAGATAGTTGCAAGGGAAGTAAACATAACGATGTTAGTAATGTAAAGTAGATTTATTAAAAGGAATGAATATACCTCTATCATGAAGAGAACAAAGATTATTGTCTAAGACATGCCTTTGAGTTGTTTCTTAACAAACCTTGTAGGAAATTAATCCTTGAAGAAATTTTCTTGCAACAAGACTTTTTTCATGCTTTTTCTTGTGAGGTCTCCTCCATAACCCTTGAATATTCAACAATATTTTCCTATTAGATATCATTTTTAGGGATTCAACTACGTTAAGTAAGTCATTCATCTATGACCATTTCCATGAGAGGTAGTCTTAACTAAATAGTTTCTCATGATTTTTGAATAGTCCATTGAGCACTCATTGCATCGGGTGATGCTCACAGGGGTGAAGAAATGGGATTGAAGCTAGTGATCAAATGAATAACATAGTGTCAATCATCACTTCTGGGGCTTTCACCCAGTAACTAGGACTTCATGGGAGGTCAACCATCCTAGATAGCCTCTGGCTCAAGTGCGCTTAACTGTGTAGTTTTCCCCATAATTAATAGCAAGCGAAGTGGGATTGATTGTGGAGAAAACTCCACAGTTAAGCGTGTTTGATCCAAAGGCTATTTGGGATGGGTGACCTCCTGGGAAGTCCTAGTTACTGGGTGCAAGCCCTAGAAGTGATGATTGACATTATGCGATTCATTTAATCACTAGCTTCAATCCCATTTCTTCACCCCTGTGAGCATCACTGGATGTAATGAGTGCTAAGTGGACTATTCAAAGATCATGAGAAATTAGTTAGTTACAAATACCTCTCATGGAAATGGTCATAAATGAATGACTTAATTAATACAGTTGAATCCGAAAAAATGATATATAATATAATGCACTGTGAAAACCCTTCAATACTTAAATATTTTACTAAACTAGGAAAATATGAAAAGAAATGTTATTAGCATCTAATACAAACACATCTGGAAAATATAAGGAAACTAGATATAAAAATATAATACAAGGAGTAAGATACTTATCTTTGGAAAAATGGTGAGGGCTCCCTCTTAATCCAATATCGAGGGATACATATAAATTTATCAAAATAAATCAATAATGTGTGGGACAGAGTCCTTAAGAGGCCCTAGAAAATAAGTATTTGACTTTAGATTCTTCCACCTTGATTTTATTTATTGAACCTTCTTTGACAAAGTTTGCTTGATCCCTGTCCTTCCTTTTATTCCTTGGATTCTCAAGACAATCCCTTCTATAGTGACCCATCTTGTGACAATTGTAGAATTAAATCTTGGATAGGTCTACCTTATTTCTTGGCCCCTTATACTTCTTGAAGGTTCCTTTATTCTTGTGATGAGAGGAATAGGTATTTGAAATTTTCTCCTTTTCATTCTCTTTGTTGTTTACCAATGAAATTTTGACTTCTTCTTGACTACATGCATTCCATAATTGCTCAAATGTAAGAGTTTCCTTCCAACCGTTGATTCCTAAAGCAAAGGAACTCCAAGATGGTGGAAAACCCATAAGTGCAATGATTACGAGATATTTTTCAAGTACTATCTCATCTATTTCTTGGAGATCATCTCTATTCTAGGTATGCTTACAAAGAAGGAAGCCACAATGTCATCCTTTGTCATCTTCATGGTTCTCAATTCATTCTTGAGACTTGCAACTTGGCCTAGATTCTTGATTGTGAAAAATTTAGGTAAAGCCTTATGCAACTCTTGAGTGGAATCTATGTTGGAGATATATGGGATGAGGTTATCATTTATTCCATCTACCATTAGGCTCATGTCCAATATCTCTGTTTCTCTAAACTTTTCTTTTTCTGCATCACTTGATTCATCTGTAGTCTTCTTCACTTTTCCTTTTACTAGATCCAAGACTTTATTATTTTCAAGGATGAGATCTATCCTCTTTTTCCATGCCCTATAATTGGAGGCTCCTTCTAATTTTTTTTCTCCCTTTATTGAGTTAGACATAGTTCTTGAAGATAGTAGGGTTGACTCCTTATATGATCCTTTTACTTGATGACCCTTATTCAAACTTCTTAAAACTCCTTATTCTCCTTTCCATAGATCTTCAGGATGCCTTTTTACTTCTTCTTCACCTTAGCTTTGAAACCATGTTGGAAAATCAACAAGACAAAAATATTTTCTTTATGTTGCTAATTACTTATGATATTTTTATGTTCTTATTAAATTTCTTGTGTTCTTCTTTTATCTTAGTTCGTCAAGAAATTACCAAAACCATAACATGAAGATAAAAGACACCATATGTAGGTGTAAAGCTAGGGAAAAACCCCTATATAGGGGAAAACCCAGTAAAATAACTCCCTTCAATAGTTTCACGAGATAATCCAAGACTCTTTGACCTAGACACAAAATTCCTCCAATCACCAAGTCATCCCTTCCCTTCTTCTGCAGATGATAAAATTCCATCAAAAACTTTGACCTAGAACTTCAACCTTACAACAACAGAACTTAAACCTAGTAGCAACAATAGATCTACGACCTAGAAGCAACGACCCTTTTACCTTGAAGCAATGACACTTTGACCGAGAAGCAACAAAAAAACTTCGACCTAGATGCAACATAAAATTTGACCTGCAACATAAAATTTGACCTTGAAGCAACAACACTTCAAACTACCAACAATACAACTTCGACCTTCCAAAAATAACCCAGTAATTTAGCATGAGTAAGAGAGAGATAGACCAAATCTTCGATTTAGAATTTTCCTACTGTTGATGGGAAAATCTGTCCGGCCAACAGCAGGGGATCTCCCCGGTAAAAGGTCCCAATTAGACCTTGAACCGTTTGGAATAGGGATCCCGTCCAGGGTGTGGGTTCGGCTACCACTGATTTCTCCTTTGCTTTAGGTCTCGCTTAAACTCTATAAAACAGTGGGTACACAACTAATCAACTGATACAAGACATATGATTGATGCATAAAATGTACATGTAGCACTATGAGTAGCAAGAGGAAATAAGAAAGCATGAAGACCAAAGGAAGTGTCGTTAGCAACACTTCATTAGGGTCGTGATTGCAAAATGTTCTGACCACAAAGGAAACAATTCCTCACGGCAAGAACACCCTTCACTTCCTAAAAGTTTAAATGATAACACGAACACAGATAAATAGTCATCAACATTCGCTAAGAAAGTGAAATAAACTCAACCACCGTTAACATACTCAGCAAACTGTTATGAAACTGTGATGTGAATTGAAAATACAGTTCCCTTCATCTTAGGATGTTCAGAAACTGAAATATAATACTCGACAGTGCTGATACATAAGACAACACCAGATCCACAAGGGGATTTTTCAAAATGCTTGTATTAATGCTTAAGTGTATAATCCTCTGGTAATACAATATACTCAACTCGAGTCCAAAACCAAAGATCCCCTTTACAAGCTCCTGAAGGAGTATTTATAATACACAACCTGCCCTTTGGGCTTCCTTGACTTTTCATCTTCTTGACCGTTGGGCTGCCTCACGACCCAGTCTTTTCTGCGACCTGCGACTTGAGCTGTTGTTGCGACCTGCGACCTGATTGGGTTGCGGGGTCGCAAGTTGTAAGAAAATGAGAGATTGTGACCTTGCGACTGAGTCGTTGGGTCGCGGGGTCGCAAAATGCATAAAACCAAAGAGATGCGACCTTGTGACCTTGCGACTAGGTCGCTGGGTCGCGGGGTCGCAAAAGGCGGAAAAACCGAAGAGATGCGACCTTGCGACCTTGTGACTAGGTCGCTGGTTCGCGGGGTCAAAAAAGGCGGAAAAACTGAAGATATGCAACCTTGCGACCTTGCGAATAGGTCGCTAGGTCGCGGGGTCACAAAAGGCGGAAAAATCAAAGATATGCGACCTTGCGACTTGCAGATGTGCGACCTGCGACCTTGGTAGATCTGCGGCTTGTAGCCTTCTTACGGTGGACGTGGCCAGGTGCTCTCGAACTTAAAGTGCTTTCTTCGGAGATTCATGAGGATGTACTTGTTTTGAAAAGGCCCTGACGTTTGCTGGGGGAAACCTTTGCTCTTTGTGCAAACCCAGAGGTTCTTCCTGCAATAAAATAACATAGGTCACAGATTGAATAATAATAATGCTAAGGGAATTTTAATTAATTTGAAAAAGATAAAACAATGAATTTAGACCCCTGTGTAGTCCTGTTCTGAAGGAAATATATGAACGATCATGCATATCTACTATGTATTCTTCCACTGTCGCAAAAGAACGCTTGAAGGCACGTATAACTAGTCTTTAACATTTTTCAATGGAGAGTACCGAAGCCCGGGGAGCTCCCATGCACTGCTATGTGCTAAGACAGGCTATGATGCACGACCCCCTCAAAGTGTTTCGAGGCTGCGATAGGCCTCGCCATAGCTAATTGCTGTCATCCCTTGCCTTCATTAGATGGGCATAAATTCACTGGTTTAACTATTTCTTTCACAATGAGGTGTTAAAGATGCATCGTTCTTCATATGTAGAGATGCTAGGTTTGCTACCAAACACCCTATGATGAAGGTGCTGAAACAAAGCATTATAACCTTTTATACGCAGACATCTCTTCCATGCGTTGTGCTCCCATGCCTCACGATATGCAATCCTTTGGTGGCCAGTAAGGAGCGCAATCTGTTGGAGAGGGCATTGTGCCAATGCACTGTACTGAACCTTCTTTCACCTCCCAGGATGATCGACTGCCAGAATGTTCATTACATTCCACTGCAAATGACTCCGGCCTACAGCAGGTGATCGTCTTCATCGAGGCATCGGAATTGCTAGTCGAAATATTTTGAATTGAGGAGGCGTGTAGATTGAGCTCAGCGCAACGTGTTGCAGAGGGCAAAAATTAACTCAGAGGTTTGGTTTGCTGTGCTAACACAACCAGCATCAAAGGGATTCGATCTCTTTCCTGCACTGCAAATCGACCATGCCGAACGTTACTATTGCATACCAGACTTGAGCGGCTCAGAAAGGCGTTAGATCCTTGCATGACGGGCTTTATTGCTAATCCAGAGCGAACGATCCCTGAAAAGCTGTGTATCAGCGCCCTTTTCGATCAGAAATCTCCATTATGGGTGTAGCAGCATAATTAACATTCATGCATGGCAGCACGCATGGGAAACCTACGTCCATGTAATGCGGCATGAAGAATATGGACCTATTCTGTGCAGTTCATCGTGGACGCGTGGAAGATTACTATGGTGTGATTTTAAAGCTCTATGTTTCGTTTGACTATTATGTGCTACAACTGTTATACATTCCGTTGCATAATAGTTACAACGATCCGTTTCGTGTTCCAATAATCTCATGGCCACGTAATTAAGTGGCCCATGCCACAAAATTGCCGTGGATCCACGTGTTCTGGACCATGCATATCATCAGAGTTATTATACCGTGCTGGCTGCCACTGTAGGTTTTTCGTGACCGTGAGTTGAATCGTAAGTTTTGACCAAAAATAATATATCTGCTCCAATGTTTTACCGTAAGTTGAAATACCACCGTCGACCTGCTGGCGTCCATTCGTATGTGGTGAGGTAGTTCTACTCCACGTGGAAAAATTGACCGCTATGTATATGTATTGCTCCAACGTTTACCGTGAGTTGGAACCTGCCATCGACGTTGGCTGCGTGTCACGTGCCCATGCAGCGTTTTATGTGGTTCTGCTCCATGCAACCGTGTGTTTCAACGTAAGTCGTTGGACCGCCAACCTTGCCCTCTTTTGACCATGAATTTCACACTACCGTGTTAGTTGCAATGTTTCCGCTCTCATATATTCATTCCAACGTTGAAAACCTCGGCATAAAGTATGGTTTGGAAACCATACGAGTTTGCGCCTTGGTTTAAGTTTGCAATGTAACGTTGGTCCATCGAATGTGTGCCTATTGGTAATGCACCATAGTCATAAAATCCGCCCCATGTTTTAACATAAGTCTTGATCACTACATCCACCATAGAAACATTTGAGTTCATTTGTAATGTTTCTTCATATAATTCTGATCCAGCATCTCATATGGTGTTAAAACCATATGGTATTTATCCTCTCACGCCTTGGTTTGATTATAATATGCTTAAAAACACAACCTTGGTCCTCATGTTTGCACCCACCATGTAGCTTAGGTTTAACCAAGATTTTATTCCTATCCCCAATTTTCCAGAGTTGTCAACACAACTCAAAATGATTGTTGGTTCAGAAGAATGGCTTTTTTATAAAATTTGAACAATCAAAAACAAAATGTGCTTCTCCATTACTTGACTTTGGTACAAACAAGAGTTTCCTTCTATGTTGCCATGATGGGTCAAATCTGTGCAGGCCATACATTATTATGGTCCTCAAATTGACACCTGCTATACTGTCTGACCTATGTGCTTTTGGATGGACATCATCATGGCTAACCACATTACGACTTAGCTGCAAATTTCCGCGGGCCCTTTGCATAATCACCGCCTCACTATGTTTAATGCTTGTTGCCAAAACATGATGAGCACGCCATAATGTTTGCTTGTCAATTTGTAGATTTCAGTCCTACTCACAGAATATGACAATATCAACTCCTACAAGATTCAAACTAGCACCACTAGTTCGAGTAGACATTAAAATACAAATACTTCACAAGTATCCTCATGGGCCTAACTGAAGTCACTCAACTATGGCAGTGTTGATGCTTTGCCACCAAAGCTTTGCACATCTGCAAAACTCTCTTCTGCTCTTACTGATCCATCAAGACACTCATAAGAATACTTTCACAGGCCTAAGTAATCCTGAAGAATGTCTATTGTCTGCGTCATTTGAGAAGAAATCAAGACATGATATCCTTGACTATGCAGCTTCTCAAGAAAAATGTCCAAGATGATGAGCTTACCACTCGCCTGAACTAAGTGTTCAACTTCTTCAAATGGCTCTGCCCACTCATTGAAAGATATGCATGGCTACATGTTCGCAACATTGTACCAAAGTATTTCTCAGAAATATTTATAACAGTGCCCGAACTAATTTGTCTAAGTCGCCATTCTGATGCAATACAAATACATACATTTCCTTCAAGGGGACCAATGGAGCTGCGCATCAGAATCCCTGCATGTGGTGGCAATGTAAAAAGTCCATTCTTGACAAGTAAAAGCTTTTCAGACGTCAAGCATGAATGCATGCAAAATATATCTAGCAGCCTTTGTAAACTGCTTTTGCTACATCCAGAGGTATTGTCACCTTGAGTCAAGGTCGCAACTTTAATGGGCACAACACCAAAAGGGCCACGGGAATTTCGGTTGATCTTTCAAGTAAGCCAATAAACTTATAGCCTGCAATGTGTTCCCAAGTCCCATTGTGATTGCAAGTTCCCTTGACTAGCACGGTCTTATTTCTTGCGTACATGCGATAGATGTCCTCCACTTCTCATGTTTCAACTCGTACTGCTCTTATCCTTCTCATCGGTGTGGTGATGACCTTTATGAGTATATCACCAGTGGGATCGACCTGTATGGAACATTATCACATCACAGTTACTTTTTTTGAGAATGGTGTCCCTAGATAAACATATAAGACTTACGAGCTTACGAGAAGTATTCAACAGCATGCTTAACGGCCCACGGCGAGCGGGCCTTTAATCTTCAATACACAAAAGGGTTTCCATTCAAATGTATGCATGGAAATATCATTACACATGGCGCGACTGCAGTAAGAGTAATCGGGCGTATGCTGGATGATCCCTCCCACATATGGCGTGATTGCAGCAACAAAATTTGATCATGATGGTGAGAAAGCTCATGAGGGGATGGGGATAGGTCGTCGGGATGTCACTGACTGCAGGTCGGGTGAAAGACTTTAACGACTAAGCGAGCAGAGGGGGACCCGAAATTTTAAATATACCCAAAATTTTGGGTGGTGTTGTAGCAGCTACAACAAATGGCGAACCACTGGTAGAATCCAACATCGCTGTCAGTATCACAACAAAATTCTGAGTCCGGATAGTAATGCAAGGGAATATTGAACAAGTTATGTGGGTACCCTTTGTATTACTTTGGCCCTTTACAGGTATGCCTAATCCTTGTGCCTCAGCTAGGTCTCGCTAATCAGAAACACATCAAAGAGAAAGCTCACAAACACCAGTAGCTTGTTGATGATGTGAAGAGCAATGCAGTGGGTTTATTATTTTCAGGATTTTTAAAGTAAGTTTCTGGTGTTGCTT
This sequence comes from Pinus albicaulis, assembly GCA_034641835.2. Classification (NCBI taxonomy): domain Eukaryota; kingdom Viridiplantae; phylum Streptophyta; class Pinopsida; order Pinales; family Pinaceae; genus Pinus; species Pinus albicaulis. The sequence goes on along the minus strand of CM076578.1, from coordinate 746,000,703 downwards.
CGCTGCTAGCAGGCCTGGACAGTACCCCGGCGGAGTCACTTCAAGAAATCACAAACGTTGCTCTGCTGCCAACGAGCCTGGTCAGTACCCCGACGGAGTCGTTGCATTACCTCTCTGCGCAAGAAGCCGTTCTCGATCTTTACCCTTATTTGTTTCATGTGCTTGCGGCACTTATTTTCATGTGCTCGTGGCACTTATTTTCTTGGGCAGATGAGGGATCCCGACTTATTTTACGGGCAAGAGAGGTTGTTTCTTGTTTTGCAGAAACTGAAAGATATCCCAATTTGAGTTTCCCTTTGTGCCAAACCTTCACATCCCATTCACCACAATAGGCGAAGCGCGCAAAAAATATCATTAAAATGTCTAAGACTATGCTGGGCACAAGGCTTAGGATTACAGGTACGGGCCATTTCAAACTCATTAGGTCTCCCACAAACAACCGGATCGTATCTCCCCAGATAATAAGTTTAGACTCATAGGCATCTTGTTGAGAAAGCGACTTCAATGACTTGTCCTAAGAGAAAGTTGCCTCTTGAGATAGCCACCGCAACCTCACGCAAACGATGGGGTTACTGTTTCATCGGTTGGGGCAAAACAAGACTGCAAGGTGGTAGGGTTTCAATGAGGGCTCGTGCAGTGGCAGGCAACATGACAGAAATGATGTGAGGAAGAGAGAATACGACGAAATGTAAGAGGCGAGGCTCAATATACAACGCAACGCCATGTGCGAGAACGATCAACCAGTTGTAGGTGGAAAAGAGGCGCAATACAAGCAATGATTATTTATGTAGCAACAGGCAACTGAAAGGAAATGAAAGAAAAATACTTGTAACATGATGATGCCTAAGATATTAATCGTAAACCCAAAATAGCAAACACACTTTCTAATCATGAAGAAAAAATTTGGCAAATAAACCTAATTAACTTTGAACTAAAATTTTATTAACTGGTCCTAGCTAGCCTACACCTAAACCCTAGTTTAACCCATGAGGTGACCGGGTTATGTAAAATCAGTTTTCCAGTGCAGCCACTGCATTAGTTCGCCTCCTGCAATGACAACAATGATCAGGATCAGGGCTAGTATCCAAAAAAGTGCAGTAACAACAAAACTTACCTGAGGAGCAGGCGCAACGGCAAGACGATCATAGATAGTTACCAAAGAACATGCCAGAATGGGTTGTGCAAACTGAATCCCACTCTCATCTTGATACATAGCAATATGTTCTTGAAACTCAACATTTGTCAATGACACATAATCATTCATGCACAATCTTGGGCTTGATGGGCGCTGGGTAAGCCATTTCCTATTTGTAGGCACATCCATCGAATAGGGTTGGTTGAGTTGACCGACAACCTCATCATGGTGTTGAGGACCATCATTTTTAGGGAATGGAAACAATAAGCAAGTGCCAGGCAAATTATAGATGCATGCACATCCAAGCATATAAACCCTAGTTCGGGGTTGCTCCTGGGTTTGGTCAAGGGTATGGGGATCCGAATCCATGTTTAGTGAAGCTTGAAATTCCTCACTTCCTTGAAAAAACTCTAGAAATTTGAGCGGAGCGCTTCCCAACTTTGATGGTTGGGTGAGATCAACAGGCGAATGGATGTGATCATGCGTTGTGGTGAGTTGCAAAATGTCAGTGGGCTTTGTATCAATTTGGTCAAATGTTTGCGCACTGACAGATTGATAGATCGATATATCAGATTCTTTAGATTCGCCAGGGTAGGGTGGATTTACCGCGGTTATGCTGGGAGGAGCGTGGTACTTGGGGATCGTCATCTCAGAAACAGTCGGTAGAAGCTGAAGCGCTTCGACTTTCTGATGAGTACTTGAATCTTCCCAAAGCGAAGCATCGAATTTTGGTGTCTCCATATGGTCGGAAAAGAGATGTGAGTGACAATCCTCAGCGGTATGATTGAATATGCTTTCAGATAAGCAGGGATCGCTACAACCATCGATTTGATCAAGCTAGGTACCTGGCAAGTCAGGCTCCCCGGGAGTTACCAACTGGGATGGATCAATAAAGAGGACGTCTTGAGGTTTCCCAGATAGAAAATCACTCCTATGGCTATCTAAAGATTCCGAGTGAGAATGATCAGATCTGAAAGATTCATCGATTTTGAACTGTGATTGTGAAACACCATCTGTGGGCTTATAATTTCCGCATATACCAGTATAAGGAAATTTTGAATGTCCCGAAGAAATTACTGGTGTGGCGGGATCGGGAAACCAACCGAGGAATAATGAACGAAAATATTGAGTCGCAGGGGCGTTAACCCTACAAGGCTTTTCAACACGTGCATCCGTGTCATTTAGAGAAAACAATGATCTGGCAGGCCTTGTAAGGGAAACAATTTTATGCGGGGTAGGAGTCGATTCATAATCAGTATGCGAATTAGATTTAGGTTTGTGTCTAGGGAGACACCGAGTGTGCTCGAGGTAGGTTTCATGAACCGAGAGAGATAATGAGCCACTAGGGCTTTCAAGCTCTGATTCAACATGGTGCATGAAATATTCAAAGGGAGTACCGTAGGCTTCATCCCCATGCACCCATCCATCATTTCTCAGAACTTTCGAGGTCGTACCTCGACTATCCGACAACTCAGGAGGAGGAGCGAGAATGTCACACATAACAATACTCTCCTGGGAGGTTGGAGTGTGGTCTGGACTTGGGGAGATGGACAACGAAACATTAGGGACAAAATCTGAATAGACGGTAACTTGCGGGTTATCATAGGGAACACTAGGATCTAACTGAAAATGTTCAAGGGAAACGAGAATCACATACTTGAACTGTTCACTTAAACATTTCCAATCAACATCCCTTTCAGGGAACTCGAAACAATAATTAACAAATCTGATAGAGAATTCATCTAGGGATTCTTGAGGTTCCATTCTGATGTCATTTAACTTTATTACAATGTTATGAAGATCATACCTGTGAAAATCTTGTTGTAATTCACTGGCGAATTGTTCAAATGAAAGGATGGAAGCTTCCGGCAATGTGCGGCACCATTTCTTAGCACGGCCTTCGGGGGTGAGGAAGAAAAGAAAACATATCAAACCTGCATTTTCAATTTCGTAGCACTCACCAAAGTCATAGAAATCTAAAAGGTGTTGGGTTATGGACACCCCATTTTCACCATCAAATTTTAACTGGGACAAGTGATACATAAGTTCATCGGGGATGAAGTATCGAGGCTCATAAAACTCCGACAAACATCTCGGGAGAATGATTTGGGAACGAGCCATTACAAATATGAGATTAACTGCAGGCTCTCAGGGCTCATCTTGTCATCTGGCCCTCCTTCTAGCACCAATTCTGTTGACGGGAAAATCTGTCCAGCCAACAGCAGGGGATCTCCCCGGTAAAAGGTCCCAATTAGACCTTGAACCGTTTGGAATAGGGATCTCGTTCGGGGTGTGGGTCTGGCTACCACTGATTTCTCCTTTGCTTTGGGTCTCGCTTAAACTCTATAAAACAGTGGGTACACACCTAATCAACTGATACAAGACATATGATTGATGCATAAAATGTACATGCAACACTATGAGTAGCAAGAGGAAATAATAAAGCATGAAGACCAAAGGAAGTGTCGTTAGAAACACTTCATTAGGGTCGTGCTTGCAAACTGTTCTGACCGCAAAGGAAACAGTTCCTCATGGCAAGAACACCCTTCACTTCCTAAAAGTTTAAATGATAACACGAACGCAGATAAATAGTCATCAACATTCGCTAAGAAAGTGAAATAAACTCAACCACCATTAACATACTCAGCAAACTGTTATGCAACTGTGATGTGAATTGAAAATACAGTTCCCTTAATCTTAGGATGTTCAGAAACTGAAAATATAATACTCGACAGTGCTGATACATAAGACAACACCAGATCCACAAGGGGATTTTTCAAAATGCTTGTATTAATGATTAAGTGTATAATCCTCTGGTAATACAATATACTCAGCTCGAGTCCCAAACCAAAGATCCCCTTTACAAGCTCCTGAAGGAGTATTTATAATACACAACCTGCCCTTTGGGCTTCCTTGACTTTTCATCTTCTTGACCGTTGGGCTGCCTCGCGACCCAGTCTTTTCTGCGACCTGCGACGCCAGCCGTTGTTGCGACCGCAACTTCGACCGGGTCGCGGGGTCGCAAGTTGTAAGAAAATGAGAGATTGGCACCAGGAACTTGCGACCGAGTCGCCGGGTCACTGAGTTCGCAAAATGCATAAAATCGAAGATATGCGACCTTGCGACCTTGCGACTAGGCCGGGGGGGGGGCGAAACCGAAGAGATGCGACCCAGCGCCTCGCGACTAGGGTCGGGGCCGGGTCGCTGGGTCGCAAAAGGCGGAAAACCGAAGATATGCGACCTTGCGACCTTGCGACTAGGTCGCTGGGTCGCAAAAGGCGGAAAACCGAAGATATGCGACCTTGCGACCTGCAGATGTGTGACCTGCGACCTTGGCAGATCTGCGACTTGTAGCCTTATTTCGGTGGACGTGGCCAGGTGCTCTCGAACTTAAAGTGCTTTCTTCAGAGATTCATGAGGATGTACTTGTTTTGAAAAGGTCCCGCTGTTTTCTGGGGAAAACCATTGCTCTTTGTGCAAACCCAAAGGTTCTTCCTGCAGATAAAATAACATAGGTCACAGATTGAATGATAATAATGCTAAGGGCATTTTAATTAATTTGCAAAAGAGAAAACAATGAATTTAGACCCCTGTGTGGTCCTGTTCTGAAGGAAATATATGAACGATCATGCATATCTACTATGTATTCTTCCACTGTCGCAAAAGAACGCTTGAAGGCACGTATAACTAGTCTTTAACATTTTTCAATGGAGAGTACCGAAGCCCGGGGAGCTCCCATGCACTGCTATGTGCTAAGACAGGCTATGATGCACGACCCCCTCAAAGTGTTTCGAGGCTGCGATAGGCCTCGCCATAGCTAATTGCTGTCATCCCTTGCCTTCATTAGATGGGCATAAATTCACTGGTTTAACTATTTCTTTCACAATGAGGTGTTAAAGATGCATCGTTCTTCATATGTAGAGATGCTAGGTTTGCTACCAAACACCCTATGATGAAGGTGCTGAAACAAAGCATTATAACCTTTTATACGCAGACATCTCTTCCATGCGTTGTGCTCCCATGCCTCACGATATGCAATCCTTTGGTGGCCAGTAAGGAGCGCAATCTGTTGGAGAGGGCATTGTGCCAATGCACTGTACTGAACCTTCTTTCACCTCCCAGGATGATCGACTGCCAGAATGTTCATTACATTCCACTGCAAATGACTCCGGCCTACAGCAGGTGATCGTCTTCATCGAGGCATCGGAATTGCTAGTCGAAATATTTTGAATTGAGGAGGCGTGTAGATTGAGCTCAGCGCAACGTGTTGCAGAGGGCAAAAATTAACTCAGAGGTTTGGTTTGCTGTGCTAACACAACCAGCATCAAAGGGATTCGATCTCTTTCCTGCACTGCAAATCGACCATGCCGAACGTTACTATTGCATACCAGACTTGAGCGGCTCAGAAAGGCGTTAGATCCTTGCATGACGGGCTTTATTGCTAATCCAGAGCGAACGATCCCTGAAAAGCTGTGTATCAGCGCCCTTTTCGATCAGAAATCTCCATTATGGGTGTAGCAGCATAATTAACATTCATGCATGGCAGCACGCATGGGAAACCTACGTCCATGTAATGCGGCATGAAGAATATGGACCTATTCTGTGCAGTTCATCGTGGACGCGTGGAAGATTACTATGGTGTGATTTTAAAGCTCTATGTTTCGTTTGACTATTATGTGCTACAACTGTTATACATTCCGTTGCATAATAGTTACAACGATCCGTTTCGTGTTCCAATAATCTCATGGCCACGTAATTAAGTGGCCCATGCCACAAAATTGCCGTGGATCCACGTGTTCTGGACCATGCATATCATCAGAGTTATTATACCGTGCTGGCTGCCACTGTAGGTTTTTCGTGACCGTGAGTTGAATCGTAAGTTTTGACCAAAAATAATATATCTGCTCCAATGTTTTACCGTAAGTTGAAATACCACCGTCGACCTGCTGGCGTCCATTCGTATGTGGTGAGGTAGTTCTACTCCACGTGGAAAAATTGACCGCTATGTATATGTATTGCTCCAACGTTTACCGTGAGTTGGAACCTGCCATCGACGTTGGCTGCGTGTCACGTGCCCATGCAGCGTTTTATGTGGTTCTGCTCCATGCAACCGTGTGTTTCAACGTAAGTCGTTGGACCGCCAACCTTGCCCTCTTTTGACCATGAATTTCACACTACCGTGTTAGTTGCAATGTTTCCGCTCTCATATATTCATTCCAACGTTGAAAACCTCGGCATAAAGTATGGTTTGGAAACCATACGAGTTTGCGCCTTGGTTTAAGTTTGCAATGTAACGTTGGTCCATCGAATGTGTGCCTATTGGTAATGCACCATAGTCATAAAATCCGCCCCATGTTTTAACATAAGTCTTGATCACTACATCCACCATAGAAACATTTGAGTTCATTTGTAATGTTTCTTCATATAATTCTGATCCAGCATCTCATATGGTGTTAAAACCATATGGTATTTATCCTCTCACGCCTTGGTTTGATTATAATATGCTTAAAAACACAACCTTGGTCCTCATGTTTGCACCCACCATGTAGCTTAGGTTTAACCAAGATTTTATTCCTATCCCCAATTTTCCAGAGTTGTCAACACAACTCAAAATGATTGTTGGTTCAGAAGAATGGCTTTTTTATAAAATTTGAACAATCAAAAACAAAATGTGCTTCTCCATTACTTGACTTTGGTACAAACAAGAGTTTCCTTCTATGTTGCCATGATGGGTCAAATCTGTGCAGGCCATACATTATTATGGTCCTCAAATTGACACCTGCTATACTGTCTGACCTATGTGCTTTTGGATGGACATCATCATGGCTAACCACATTACGACTTAGCTGCAAATTTCCGCGGGCCCTTTGCATAATCACCGCCTCACTATGTTTAATGCTTGTTGCCAAAACATGATGAGCACGCCATAATGTTTGCTTGTCAATTTGTAGATTTCAGTCCTACTCACAGAATATGACAATATCAACTCCTACAAGATTCAAACTAGCACCACTAGTTCGAGTAGACATTAAAATACAAATACTTCACAAGTATCCTCATGGGCCTAACTGAAGTCACTCAACTATGGCAGTGTTGATGCTTTGCCACCAAAGCTTTGCACATCTGCAAAACTCTCTTCTGCTCTTACTGATCCATCAAGACACTCATAAGAATACTTTCACAGGCCTAAGTAATCCTGAAGAATGTCTATTGTCTGCGTCGTTGGAGAAGAAATAAAGACACAATGTCGTTGACTATGTAGCTTCTCAAGCAAAATGTCCAAGGTGATGAGCTTTCCACTCGCCTGAACTAAGTGTTCACCTTCTTCAAATGGCTCTGGCTCCACCATTGAAAAGATAAGCATGGCTACATGTCTTTCGCAGTTGTACCAAAATATTTCATAAAGATTTATGCTAAGTGCCTGAACCACTTGTTTGAAGCTGTGCCATTCTTGATGTAATACAGATACATACATTTCCTTCTGAAGTGGGACCAATGGAGCCAGTACTGTAACCCCAGACAGTGGTGGCAATGTAAAAAGTCCATTCTTGACAAGTAAAGCTTTTGTACGCCGAAGCATGAATGCATGCACAATATATCTTAGCAGCTTGAACTGTTTGCTACATCCAGAGGTATTGTCACCTTGATTCAAGGTTGCAACTTTAACGGACACAACACCAAAAGATCCACGGGCATTTCCATTGATCTTTCAAGTAAGCTAATAAACTTATAGCCTGCAATGTGTTCCCAAGTCCATTGTGACTGCAAGTTCCCTTGACTGGCACGGTCTTATTTCTTGCATACAAGCGATATATGTCCTCCACTTCTCATGTTTCAACTGGTACTACTCTTATCCTTCTTATCGGTGTGGTGATGACATTTATGAGTATATCACCTGTGGGATCGACCTGTATGGAACATTATCACATCATAGTTACTTGTTTTGAGAATGATGTCCCTAGATAAACATATAAGACTTACGAGCTTACGAGAAGTATTCAACAGCATGCTTAACGACCCACAGAGAGCGGGCCTTTAATCGTCAATACACAAAAGGGTTTCCATTCAAATGTATGCATGGCAATCGCATTACACATGGCGCGACTACGGTAAGAGTGTTCGGGCGTATGCTGGATGATCCCTCCCACATATGGCGTGATTGCAGCAACAACATTTGATCATGAAGGTGAGAAAGCTCATGAGGGGTTGGGGATAGGTCGGTGGGACGTCGCTGACTGCAGGTCGGGTGGAAGAATTTAACGCTTTAGGCGAGCAGAGGGGGACCCCAAAATTTTAAATATACCCAATATTTTGGGTGGTGTTGTAGCAGCTACAACACCTACAATTGTCTTCCTTCTTCTATAACTTCGCACTTTTCTGCTTCTCCTTCTTGAGTATCGAACTTGAGTGAGTGATCCTCCCAGTGATTTTAACTACACTTCTATATATAACCTTTTCTATGGGTTGAATTTTTGTAATGTAGGCTGACTTCATCAGTTGAGGACCGACTTGTTGTGGAGGTGATAAATGACTTATTTTACTCAATAATAATTCTTTTAACATTATTCAAAAGCCCAAGAAGGGTCTCATAAAATGGAAAATGACTCTAATGACTCAATATGAGACCTAGAAGTCCTCAATGGGGAATTTTACCTATAACATGATGACCAAAACATAGAACCCATTCTTTAATAAATCATAATAATAATAATACTAATTTATTTTTCTTTCTTTTGATAAATACATTTTATTATGACTCAAATACAATTATGAAGATCGAACCTAGATACATTCTTCAAAATATTAATCTTGTAAAAACATTCACTACAGATTGAGTTGAACCAAACTAGCCATCCTTTAATTATTACATAATTTCATTTATTTATTGTCGTTATTACATCTAATACAAGATTGGCTCCTGTAGAACACCAACTATCTTAATCGTGTTATAGATAAATCATCATAAGTGTCGTTCTCTTGGACCCATATCCTTCGAAATGATACTTAGATACTTAATTAATATCGATGTTTAATAAAAGTGATACATTTTCACTGGGTTTCCTTCCAACCCAACATAACCTTATGATTATTTTAAACAAATATTTAGGGTGGGAAAGGTCTTACTACTAGCCAAGCAACCCAAATACTGGTTGAGTTGTGCTAAGTTAGTCACCAATTTTATTAGTACTACTTTTAATCCTTAATAGTCCTTAATCATGAAAAATAAGATTGATGGAATTTCCATAGATATCAATTGAGATTAAAACGTGTGGTAGAAAATAGATGTAGGAAAGATGACAATATTGACTTAATGTTTCCTTCAATCAAGTGAAGTTGGAGTAGAGGGGAACCATGATCCAGTGTTCAAACCCTTTTCTCTCTCTTGATATGAATGGAAAGGTTGTCATGCACTTAGTTACTCAGTTGTTTATAAGTGCTATATAATGTAATTAATACACAAGGGTTTGGACCGCTAAGCATTAGTTGTCACTTGAACTAGAGCAGCTTAATCAACCCTACATGCCTTGAAATGCTTATGTCTAACTGTGTCTAGAGTCCCTTATCCTATTGATTAAATAAGTGAGCATATTCGTACTAGCTATATAGTTCCATGAAGTGGTATGATTTATCTAGATACTCCTTAAATAGGATCAATGCACTCTATGTGTTTAAAATTCCCTACACAAATTAGGGAAATAGTTTAAGGTTTTCTACAATCATGATGTGACAATAGTATTTATTTGTGTTTAACTCTACTAAAAGTCAAACATATTATGGATCCTTAATTTGTGGTAAGCTTACTCAGATGGTCATTCACCAGTGTATGAAATATTCTATCTTAGGTAATTAATGCTTAGAGTTAAGGTACTAATGGACTAATAAGGCACCATAAGAGTTGTAGAGAATGAGGTAAATTAAGTATGAGAAAGTCTATGAAAAAAATAAACATAGGATTAGGATTAGATTACATAAATTACTATGGGTGAACATTAATAGGATAACACTACAAGAACTATACACATTAGCTTAGGATGAGTCGATAATGTTGTAAGTAAAGTCCTTTAAATTAAAGCACACTATTTCATGACGAGTTGAACAGACATTAAGAGATGAGATATAAAATGTCCCCATGAAACTTGGTTTCCTTGAATGAGGTATTTTAATGGCGTGAGGGCTCACTCTTTATCAGCTCATAGAATGTCCCTTTCATATTTCTTTCCCATCTTTGATCCAGATGCTCCAAGTCCAGTAGTTTTCTTAGGGGTCTCTTTCCCAGGTCATACATGCCACCTATTTTTTTGGGCCCATTTTGCCTCTTTTCTCGCTTTTCTACCTGTTCTATCTAACAACTAGGTTTCTTTGTCTATTCCTAGCATCATTTTTCTCACCTATGGATTAGGGAGTTTCAGAAAGGCCCCTGGGTGGGGCGTAATGTTGTCATGTCCAAAATTTTGGTGGCGAGCATGTCAGCTTCCTCGAGTCTTCATCTTTACCTCTTCCTTGTCCCTAGGATCCCTTGTCGAAACCCTTCTGTTCACCCAAATCTTTACGTGTTTGTGATGGTAAGTCGATGCTTTCTCTGGGTTGCGATATTGATACTATTACGATTTCCAAATTTTCTCTCATGCTCTCAAGTTTTTCAACATCACATTGTACAAGGCCCCGTTGATGGGCAAAAATGTCCTCCATCAACATCAGGGGAGACCACCTGGCCGGGGCCCCAATTAAACCCTTTTTCGTTGAAGCTAGTGGTTCTGACTAGTTATGGGTTCAATTACCCTGTCATTTAATAGTAACCTAAATATTATCCTAACCTAATCCTATGGTTATATTAAATGCTAATATATTAGAATTTGTCCTCTAAGTTATGTTAAGCTAGTGCTAATCCTAATATAAGTAATACTATATTATAATATTAATATTACCTAATATAATAGTAATACATCGTAACTATATTATACTGGATCTAATATGTTTGATTATGTAACATATTCCTAAATGTTATTAATGTGGTATTAACTACACTAAGCAATTCTACTATATAAAACTACGTATCAATGTTAAAGGTAATAGATTATAATAGTAAAATATGGTTATGTTATTTTATTATATAATCTAACCATATTATTATTTCAATGTTAAGAGGTTATTCTTAGGGAACATTAATATTCTAATTAAAAATAAATATAGTTAAATATTACATTATCTACTATTCACTATCTAATCTAATTAAAAATAAAATTATTCTAATTCTCATAAGTTAGATTTACAACATTATCACCCAGTATTAAAAAAAAATTTAAATCTAACAAAATTGTTAAAGTTAAATCTAAAATTATATATTATAAAGAAAATAAATGTAAAAGTATCAAAAGATCTAGATTAAAAAATCTTAAATAAAAAGAAAAATTTATATATACAAAATATACACTAATTTTAGGACTAGTTTATATTGATCTTTAATGATGTAAATTAAAGGAATAGATCAACACAAAGGTTAGGCTTCATTATACTGCAATGAAGTTGCCTCTATGTGAATAGAGGACTTTGATGCAAAGGAAAATTGCAAATGCGAAATTATTTAAGATGTAAGAAAATAAGACTTATCCATCCCCACGACAGGATATAAATTGTTGTCCCAATGAGGAGAAAGTTCCAAAAGGAAAAGGAAAGAAACACAAATGGTTGAATTTGGAATAGGATAAAGGTAATAGGGAATAGTTCCCAGACGTAATACTTGTTAAAAAAATGTATACAAAGAAACATTTTCCAAATAGTTAACAAATATCTACTTGCTAACACTTCCAAATTCAAGTAGAAAAATTGCATAAGAACAATAATTAATTTCATTGGATAGTACTGAAATAGTTCAAATAATATGACATCTATAGTGCAAGAAACCTTTCAGCTCAAGATAATAGGTAGCTAGCGGGTTAAAGCAATAAGGTTATGTTCATATGTTACATTCAGTTTCAAATTTATTAACATTTAACCTTCCAAGATATCTTGAAAATATTTAATTTAAACATAAATTATTAGCAAAATATTTAATTTGAACATAAATTATTAGCATTCAAACAATAGTGCTTCAAATAAAACAATCATACCCATTAAATTGAAACTGAATGATTTATCTCACAACAAAGCAATAGTGCTTAGATGCTGTTTATATAAATAAATAATGCTCCATTAATCTAAAAAGATAAATTAATAAAAAATATAAATTGTTCTTCTGGAATAAAAAAGGACTATAAGAGTGTAAATCCTTTGTTCTTCTCAGACTCGATCTCTTGCCAGCAGAAAAATACTCCCTTCTCACTGCAATAGTGCGAATGAGTTTTTAAAAGCTTCCTTTACAAACAAGTTGTGTATGAAAAAAATTTCTGCCTGCAAGAAAACAAACAAAATACCATTATTTCGCTCCTCGAAAATATGCAGTCATACTAGTCATAATTCATAAATTTGTAATTGTAGTTGGATCTGATTTCGTGGTATGACGCGTAGATCTGAAATTTCCAACAAATTCTCCATGGGTGATCTGGGATTATAGCGCTTTGAATATTTTGCATCCATTAATATATTTGAGTCTTCCAACGGGGTTTTTTTGTTGCACTGATTTAGTGTTCAAATCTCAGGATCAATTCTTCGAAAATCGAGTCTTTCACCAATTCTGATAAATCAGGATTACCTTCATTGATGGAGTACGCCAATCGATACTTTTGATCACACCTGCATAATCGAACAACACATAGGCATTAGTATTGTCAACAAGAAAACCAACAAGTGTCAATAAAACTTAAAAAATAGTTGTAATAATATATTTCTCGAGAAAGCTCACAGGGGCATGGTTTAGTGGCCAGCGGATGCACTGTTAAGGTGTTAGTGCTGTTAAGTAGGTCACGAGTTTAAGTCTCGTTTTATCTGGGTACTGCTCTTGAAGATTGGGTGGTTCCCTGAAAAGTTATAGTAGTAACCAGGGGATTGGACCCCGTGCCACGCGTGTGAAAGCTGCTTGATGTTACCGATCCCTCTGACTAACAAAAAAATATATATTCCTCGAGAATGATAAAATGAATTGTAGAAGACTACATTCAATGGTGAATTGGTTGTGTAGAAGGTACGTCGCAAGGAAAACGATGGGAGAAATCTTCCATGCAATCGTAATTATTATATAAATTCATAATGACCACCAGATTTCGTGCCTTTCTCACTGTTGGGGTTCCCATGTTTTCACCAGATTGGCAAGACCAAAAGATGAGACAACATCAAACCACTTTCAGACCTCAGGATCTAGCCCTCCAGGGTCCAGAGAGGGATCTCTCTATGATATGTCAAAGGTATATGACTATAAAGCTCAGAGTTTAAGATGTTAGGCTAGTTGTAGGCATAAGGTTTGTTTGTTTGATTTGTTTTGATTTGGTTGTTGGGAATCAAGAATGAAGGTTTCAATATAAGACAAGGCAAAGGCAAAGAAGATTTTAGACAAAGAGAGATAAATTCAGATAGTATTCAAGACCATGGGCAAATGGAGTCAAGAAAGGGTTTACTTGCTGCTCGATATGCAGGCTTTCAGTTGGGCTAGTCATCTAAAGCATTGGATCCTAAAAAGATAGGTGGAGTGAAACAATCAGGAAAGAAAGTGAAGGAATGAGGGTAAACTGATTTCTGTCTATAGATTAGGTCAGAGGTCATTTAACTCCAGACCTGCTTGGACATACTCTCAGGCAACTCTTAGAGAAAGGCAAGGGGCAAACTGAGGGAACTTGGAAAGGTTTAACTAACTGAAAAGGATCCTAGTGAGACAGAGATAGAGTTCTACACTCCCAGTGTTCCCAATTCACTTAATTAAACTCTAATAAGAACATCTAAGAAGCAAATTTCATTAACTCATACATCAGCTAGTAGGCAATAACATCCACTACACTGGTTAAATTAACTGAAACTAATTCTTAGATAACACATTTAGCAGAAAACATTGAGGCAAGGAGAGCAGAAGCATAGGGTGCCTAACAAGGGCAAGTCCTATACCAGATTTCTAATGCAAGCCAGAAGAACTAGAATGGAATGAAATAAAACACAGAGACATAAAAACAGCACCATAGCTTTAGATCAGGATCCAAAGAAATGTGCTTGTCATATTGAGAGCAACACCAATCAGGTACAACATTTTCCAATAGCTTGAAATTCAGTTTGAAAACATACTCCTCAGCCTATCTTACAACTTTACACAGCGAGCATGCCTCAAGAGAAAGGCTTGCAATTCTCAGATATCTCATCAACAACCTTTACAATATTTTCTTCATGAGTTTTATAGCTGAAGAGAAGCAGAGGAGGTAGGTAGAAAACTAAATGAAACAATTAACACTCAGAAGAGGAAGAGGACTGAAGCCCATTCTGTTTTAAACTCAGAGCATTAATCTCTAGCACTTTGGAGGAAAAAATGGTCTTCGTCGGGCTTCATTTACTCCAGGTATGTCTCTGATGCATTCTGGTTTGTTGTACTCTGTAGTACCTTTGGTGAATAAACACATATAAATAAATGGCTGAATGGTCTGCCATAATTGTGAAGTAAATGCTTTGATAGCTCGGGACAGTACTTCGGGGTGGAAATTTCTCCAAGGAATGCGGTATAAACTGAAAACAATATGGGCAACCCGTCCTTTCCTGGGAAAAAAATTCTGCTGATGTATTTGCCCTATACTTTGATGAAAGTAGGCTTCCTTGCCTTCCCAGGTCCTTTTATGCACTATCGGGCTCTGCAACCTTTCTCACTGAGCTCAACAACTGTGAATCATGGTGGCGTTTAATGCCTGCATCCTGCAGAACATGCAACTGGACTGAAGAAATCAATGCATATGAGGGCGGATGGAGCGTAGGGCGGAAGAAATGATAGTGCGGCGGTGGTGATTTTTAGATGTAAAACAACGAAAATGCATTGTAATGGTGAAAACAATGAACAATAGGGTTTGGTGGTAGAATGCAACGCAGACAGTTAGATCGTGGTCCGGGTACAAAGATCAACGGCGGAGATTGACACAACGGAATGAATTTGTGAAAACGGACGAAATAAACATGTGACATTAATTTTAATGTAAATTCGGAACTTTGGTTAAAACCGGAAATACACAGGAAATGGAGGAAAATGTTATGAAATGCGCGGAGATGAATGTACGAGTGGGACCCAGCGGAGGCGGAGAGCGATTCATTCTTGACCATTAGATCTTGGATCCAATGGATGGTGGAGATTACTTCGGAGCATCGCAATCAGGGAAGGGCAGGAGTGACACATTCACAAGTTTCCGATTGCAATTAAGGAAGGGAAGCGATGATCGTTGGATTTACTAGGAGATCGATGGTGGAGATATGGATCGGGAGATCGCAATAGGAGGGGACACAAAGGATGACACAAACAAACTTCCGATTGCAATTGGCGGAGACGAGCGATAGCCGTTGGATCGACAAAGGGATCAACGGTGGAGATCTGTTCGAAGGGCAGAAGGGGAAGAGCGACGGGAGCAGAGCGAGAAGATCTGGGCTGTTGATTTCAAAATGGATGAAAGACTGCGATTGAGTCGGGCAATCGCAATCAGATGGGGGACAGGGGTGACACATATCGAAACTTCTGATTGCGATTGGGCGAAGAAAGCGATGACTGTCAGATTGACAGGGAGATGGACGGTCAGGATCAGATCGGGGGCTGGTATGATCAAGTGATCGGGAGACGAGACTTGCGATCAATCGGAGGGGGCAGCAATCGGCGGGGATTGCGATTGCGACGATCGGAGGTCGGAGCGATCAATCGCATCGGAAATGATTGCGATGAACCGATCGGGGGACAAAACATAAGTGTTGCGATTGAAAGGATTGTGATATTGCGCGGGCCGTCCGATCTATGTGGCAGATCAACGATGAAAAACAAGTTGTGGGACTTGTTAATAAAACAATCGCATCAGAAATTTTTAATGTAACAAAGGGATTCACCCCTCTGACGACCTCCGATTGCGATTAGCGCTCAAGACTTAAGCACTTGTCTTAGCGCAAGGGCATGTGTGGGGAAGTGGTTGAAAGGGGCTAGCGGGAAAAGGGGCTAAGCCCTATTATAATGTTTAAAAGTGGGTTTTAGCCCATTTTTAATGAATTTTAATGGTTAGGGAAGGTAACGATAGGAGGACAAAGGGGAGATTTGAGGAAACAAAGGGCAAGGGTGGGATTTCATGGAGATTTTGGGAAGATTTAGAAGAGTGAGGGGGAATTTAGGGGGAACAAAGGGGACTTTGATAAGAAAAAGGGGAAAAAGGGATGAAATGAAGCATTCTGCAGAGATACAAGGGGCAGATAATGGCCTTTTTGGAGCATCATTCTTCATCAGTTAGGCTCATTGACATCAGTACAGCAGGGGGGAAACAGTCAAAGGCAGGGAACGTAACAAGACTTCAAGGATGATGTGTTTTCAAGGGAAATGCATTCCTTGAAGGCTCACAAAACAATCTAGCCCCTTGCTTGCTTGTCAAGGAATTCATAAGGGGCTAACAGTGGCTCCACATGGGGATGACTTCTTCTTGAAGGAGTCAAGAATTCAGAAAATGATCTTTGGTGTAGGCCAGGTGCCGGTTGCTTAAGCCACCTTTCTTCTTTGATTTTCAGCTGCCACAAATATGATAGATCAGCAAAACATTCCCAACAATCTACCTACCCATCCTACAGTCCTAGCATTTTTTCTTCTAGGGTGCATTTGAACCATGGAAAATTTTAGGGGCTAATATTCGCAGGTGGGCTAATTTTCCATGCTTTTTGCAAAAAAAAGATTCGCCAGTTCCCATTTTTTTTAAAATTGATTCGCCCAAATTTTATAGTATAAACAAATTTAACCCTAAAAAATAGCCAAAAATTTATATATTAATATATTAAATTATTCAAAAACTAAATATTTTTACAAAAATAACATCAAAAATTTTACAATTCATATATTGGGGATTACAAATATTCGCCAAGTTTTTAAAATTTAAGATAAATGTCCATCCTTAAAATTTTCCCTAATTTGAACTAGCAGACCCTTTACATCATTTATTTTTATAACAGAAAATAAACCTATTCTAAATCTAACCCTATTACTCCATGAGGCCAGATTAGACTGTTGGCCTCATATGTTTCTCTACTTAATGTAATATCTGCTGGGATTAGACTGTCCAGCAGATTTCTTCTCTACATTCTACAACATAAATTTAAAAATAGTCAAACTAGGATTAAACAGTCTAGTTTGTTGTAGATCCAAGGCATAAAGACAGTTGCCCATGGACAGAGATTTGCAGAAAACCGAAACAAAACTTTGAAGGCTCAAAATCTGAAGCTTGAAGTATCCTTCTCCTCTTTGTGACCCAAGTTTTGAGCATGTTAGAGTCACTTCTTTTCGTCATTTCAGCTCTGGTTTTGGGCATGATAGAGCTGATTTTTATTTCTTCTTTGCTGGTATAGATTTTGAGAATGTTAGGACCAGCTGTTTTACTTTCTTGGCTCAGGTTTTGATCATATTAGAGCCAATCCTTTGCACTTCAGAGGTTCACGTTTCGAGTATGTCTGAACCTCTCTTTCTTCTCTGTTTTTTGGATCATTTTCTCTTTTTTCTCGAAAATAAAAAACTGCAATGGTATGGACAATGGAAATGGAAACTGGAAATAGTAAATCAACAGAAGTAGTGTTGCATCCTACCATTGACAGGACCCCCAAACAGCTCTGTACCATCTAATTCTTGGAGGAAAAAGGCATTAGGACCCACGGTGGTCTGGATGATGTATGGACCTTGCCACAAACTGTCAAACTTGCTGTGTTTTCCTTTATCTTCTCTCCTTGAGTCCCACTTTAGAACTTTATCCCCAATTTTGAAATCAGCAGCTTTGGTTCTATTGTCAAACAACATCTTTATGTTTTCCTGAACTTTGATAGCTCTGTAATAGACCTCTTCCCTTGTTTGATGAGGATGAATTGTCTGGTTTATCCTTCTCACCATACTGTCTTCTTCTGTTTGAATCTCTTGGACCAGCTTGATTACTGGTACCCCAAGGCTGGTAGGGAAAACTGCTTCTGCACCATAGACAAGCTGAAATGGTGACATGCAAATGGATTGCTTTGTTGTAAGCCTGTCAACCCACAAGGCATGCACCAACTTGTTATGCCATGACTTTTTGTTCTCTTCTAACAACTTTTTGATGATGGCCACGAGGCTCTTGTTTGATGATTCAGCTAGGCCATTACCTTGTGGGTAATAGGCAGTTGAACAACCAAGCACTATTTGATACCTGTGACAAAAATCAACCATTTTCTTCGATCCAAAAGCAACAGCATTATCAGTGATTATTTTCGTTGGGCAACCAAACCGAGAGAGGATATGACCTTCTAGGAACCTAATGATGACTGAATCAGTGGAATTCCTAGTAGGTATGGCCTCTATCCACTTAGTGAAGTAGTCTGTGGCTGTTAAGATCCATTTGTGTTGTGCAGAAGAAGTAGGGTGGATTTCTCCAATAAAATCTAGGCCCCATTGCATGAAAGGACCTTCAACAGTGATGGGTTGTAAAGGGAGGGGAAGGAGTTTTCTCTTGCCTTCGAAAATATGGCATTTGTGGCAGGCAATTACGATCTTATGGATGCCATTGAAGAGTGTGGGCCAATAATAACCAGCCCTAAGTATTTTGTTTGCAGTGGCCTTCCAGTTCAGGTGGCCTCCACACTCTCCAACATGGAATTCTTGTTTGATCCTTTCTGCCTCTGTTTCAGGAAAACATTTAAGCAATAGGCCATTTGGGTTTTTCTAGTATAATTTTTCATTTAAAATGCAGTAACTTCTGGCTTTTAGTTTTATGAATCTGGCCTTGGTCTTTGAAAGTTCAGGTAGAGCATTAAGGTTGGTGAGCACATAAAGGATATCAGAGTACCAAGGAGAGTTCTAAAACTTCTCCTCAACAGTGGGGTCAGGCAATCCTTCTTGCTCATATAAGGCAGCTACCATGTTAATGTCAAGGGCTTGCAGATTTGATTCAGCCATTAACTTAGCTAAGCCCTGTCCTTTGATCAGTTTGGTGGGTTTTATCTCAAGGTCGTATTCTAAGATCACAACAATTCATTTTCCCCTTTTCCCATCTAGGTCTTGGGACAGAATATCTTTGACTATTATGTTAGGCACATAAGAAATGGTGTGGGAATGCAATATGTACACCCTAAAGTCTTTTAAAGCCTTAACAAGAGCGTAGGCCTTCTTTTCCATTATGTTGTATTTCAATGGTGCATCCCTCAGTGCTTTGCTGAAAAAGGCTATTGGATGTTTCATACCCTGTGGATTTTTCTGCAGTAAGACTGCAACCACTGTATGCTCAGAAGCAAATGAAAAAATCAGAAAATCCTTTGAGAAATCTGGGCTGATCAGAACAGGGGCTTGGGTGAGTGCAAGTTTTACTGATTCAAAGGATTGTTTAGCTCCAACAGTCCATTTAACTCCTTCACCTTTCTTCAGCATGTTAGTCATATTCCTAAGGTGTTCAATTAGGTTGGGGATAAATCTCCTAAGGAAGTTGATTTTCCCAATGAAGGACTGTAATTCTTTGATGTTTCTCAGGTGTGTGATTTGTAGTATCCCCTCAACTCTTTGTGGGTCTATCCTAATTCCCTTTTCAGATATAATGTGGCCAAGAAGCTTTCCTTATTGCAGCCCAAATACAGTCTTTTTTGGGTTCAATGATAGACCGAACCTTCTACACTTTTCAAACACTTTCCTCAGATGTTTTAGATGTTCTTCTTCAGTCTTGGAATAGACTGTTATGTCATCCAAGTAAATAACAATGAAGTTTCCTATCTCATCTGAAAAAACTATATCCATTGCTCTCTGGAAGGTTGCACCAGCGTTCATCAACCCAAAAGGCATTTTTACATACATAAAGGTGCCCCATGGAGTGGTAAAGGCTGTCTTTAGTTGATCTTCTGGGAGAACTAGTACTTGGTTGTAGCCTGAGAAACCATCTAGCAGGGAGATCCTCTTGGAGCCTACTACCTTCTGAAGGATGTGTTCCATTTTTGGAAAAGGGTAGTTATCTTTGAGCAAGGATCTATTAAGATTTTTGAAGTCAATACATAATCTGATCTCACCTGTTTTCTTTCTCACAGCCACTAAATTTGAGACCCAATCAGAGAACCTTACAGGAACTATTATACCTGCCTCATACATCTTTTTAATCTCTTTTTCCACTGCAGGCAACTATTTTGGATTTATTCTACGAAGTTTCTGCCTGAAGGGTTTCTGATTTTCCTTTAAAGGTATTTTGTGTTGTATAATGTTGGTGTCGTATGCCTTTAAGTCTACGTAACTCCAAGCACAAACGTCAATAAATTCTTTGAACAGGTCAATGTATTTCTTTTTCATCTCTGTGGGTAAAGACTTTGCCAATTTAATCATTTTTGTCTTATCTTCTGTGCCTATATTGCATTCTTCTACGTCAGAGTCTGTGTGCTCTATGGTGGGATTTTTTGCTACATCATCGAAGTCAAATAGGTCCTCTAATGGCGCCAGACCTTGAGGTATGTTCTTATCTCTAGCCCGCAACACCTCAACTTCTTCATTTTCTGCGTTTTCACATTCTGTGGTTGAACTTCCAGTTTTTTCATCTAAAGCGTTTATTTCTACGTCTTGGGGTGGAGCTTCTTCCTCATCTGGGGGTTCCTCACTTAGGCAGCTATCACTAGACGTAGGGTCTGAGTCAGAAAACTCAAACTCGTTTCTACCTATCAGGAAATCTTCAATCTGTTTGTCACCCTCAAAGACCTGCTAGTATTTTTCGTTATCCGACACTACGGGTCTGAATTTGATCTGAATGATGATCTGCTGGTCATTGGGAGTCTTAGGGTAGGAACTAGCTAGGCAAGCTAATCCGTTTGCGATGATGTTTTGACTCCAAGGGATGAACACTAATTTGTACTCAACAAACGTTTTCAATATATCTTCGGCATCGTTCCTATACGCCCTCAACCTACGGTGCTTGGCTGTGTATTCACCGTTTACCTATTTTATGACCAGCTCAGAGTCTCCCCTCACGGCTATCCTACGGGCTCCTAACTTCTTCAACAGATTTAGACCCAGGATTAGAGCCTCATATTCTGCAATATTATTTGTGCATTTGAAGTGAAGTTTGACAACGTGGCTCTCTGTGTAGTCACTCTCGATGTCCCATATCCACACTCCTGCTCCTGCAGTTTTTCTAGTACAGGACCCATCAAAACTCATCTCCCATAAGGGATTTTTCTCATGTTTATCATTTCTTTCTTCCTTACAGCGGGGTTCGCCATTATGTTTCTTTATAGGGTCTGCACTAGGCTGTGGGTTGTTTTGTTCTTCATGAAATGTATGGGGTTCATAGAGCTAGCTAGATGGTTGTTTAAGTTCTGTTTCTTGTTCATTCTAAGCTAAGTTCTCAGTGCACTGTCTACAGATTTCATCATCATTTTCTTCTAAATCCAGAGCAGCCATTATGTTGAAATCCCTAGCCTCTACCTCTTCGTTTGTATCTCTGTTTTGGGACTCTGACCCTTCCAAGGATTCATCATTACAAAAGATGAAGGAGTCGAGGTCTGTATGTACAGAGTACACAGGTGAATTTTCTGGTTTTTCGGGGCTACTGACTAGGAATTTCATCTGTGCCTCCCTATACAGTCTTCTAGGCTGGCCAAAGATGGGAATTGTGGCATATGAGCCATCCATCTGCATTGTACCCTGCAGCTTGGCTCCCCATGATCTTGATAATAACATGCCATATTTGGGCGGTACATCTGCCACCACAACATCCATGACCATACATTTAGCTGGGATCTGGGTCAAACTCACACATAAATCTTTGATCAGGCCCAGGCATTTTACTCTGCTAAATTCAAATGAGTATAAATCTTTATAGGGATGGGTTATCTCTAGGCCTAATATTTCCATTACCACTTTAGGCATCAGGTTGTGTGATGCCCCAGAATCATGCATTGCATTGTGGAGAATCTTATCATGGATATTAAGACTGATATAAAAAGGGGGCACTACCCCTTCCTGAAACTTTCCTTCTATCTTTGGACCAAACAGAAGGGCAGGTTGATCATCACTCGGATTTACATTATCACTGTTCTCACCTAAATTTAATGCTTTAAAAATTTGGCCTTTATATACATCCTGAGTGGCAAGCTCAGAGAGTCAGACAAAGATTTTAATTTTTGCAATCTCACTCTCCAAATTGAAAGTGGACTGACTCTTTGGAACGTTCAACTCTGTTTTTTTAGTCACCACCTTAGTGGCTGAATCAGTGTGCTGATTCTCACTATGTACAGTGTTAGAGACTGTTTTATCAGGAGCACTAATTACGGTGTCGGTGCTTCTTATTGGTTGACCTTGTGTATCAGTGTTTTGGTTGTCCTTTTCTTTGTTCTTCCCAGAATTCTTAGCTACTGATTTGTTGCTTTTAGCAGTTTCTTTAAAAGTTTTTTCAGGTCTTTTCTTGATGGTGACCTCAGAAGCTCTTGGTTTGACAGTTTCTTGGCTCTTTTTGCTTCTAAGTTCATATTGTTCTCTGACCTGCATCATGGAATTTTCAAATCCTAATTTGTAATCCTCAGTTTCTAACCATTCCTCATCCCAACCAGAGGGTGAGGGCTGATATTCTTCTGAGTAACAGTTATGGATTGAATCTTCCATTTCAAACTTGTTTATTGTGTTTCCCTCAGAATCTTCTATGATTCCCTCATCTTCATCAAGAAAATTCTCTTGGAATGGGGGAATAACTTACTGATCTGAGTCTCTTTGTCTGTTGGGAGTGGCATTGTTTCTTCTAAAGTTTTGGTTCTGGTTATGGTTTTGATTTCTATTTTGGTTACTAACTGTGACAACCATTTTTTCCATCATTTGGTATAGCTTCTCCACTTTTTTAGATAGACGGTCATGATTTGGATCGGATGTGGAAGCTACATTGTCGTCTCTATATGTTACCCTTTTCTCAACTCTTAATCTCGCTCTTTTCTCAATCAAGTTGGCTTGTATATTCACTGCTCCTTTCTGCATGCCTTCCAATGTGTTGTACTCTTTATCCCTGAGCTGATAGGCCATGTCAGCATCAAAGCCTTCAGGGTATTTCGCTAGGGCCATACCTTGGGGAGGTTTCATATGTGGAGGGAGAGCATTGTAAATGTTGTTAAATCTCGTTGTGTAATCGTGGACACTCTCTCCTACATTTCTTTTAAGGCTCATATATTCTGCTAGGAGTTGACGAGGATTGGCCTTAACATCCCATTTGTTTATGAAGGTCTGATACAGAGATGGAAGGTCATTAATGCTACCAAGGGGTAGGCCTTTAAACCATTTCATCACATCACCGCCTAAGCTCTGGGCAAATATTCTCATTTTAACTGTATCATCATTTATTTCCATGTAGTCAAAGGAATCTTCCATCCTATCTACATGATATTGTGCTGTGGTAGAATCTTTTGCAGTGAAGTGTGGGATCTTTGATTGATAATCATTGGGTAAGGGAACTAGAGGCTGAGGTAAAACCAGAGGTGCATACCAGGCTACCATGATGATGTTTTGATGAGGTAAAGGGTTGACTTGGGCGGCTGGTATGTGGATGACAGGGATATTATGACCAGTAGAAGACTGGTGAGTAGATTTAGGATGACTAAGCCCCAAGTTTTGTATGAAATGCATATCAGGAGGTGTAGAGGGAGGGGTTTTTCTATCCCCAAGGTGTCCACCACTTTGAGGTGGTGAACGAGGGAGCTCAAGGTCTGACTGGTCTAGGACACTAAATGACCTAGTTCTTGGCAAACTATGTTGAGTGCCTCGGTCAAAAAGTGGGTCTGATAGAGCTGCAAAGTTTTCTAGTGTAGAGTTAGCTCTATGGATGTGGCTGGAAATAGTTGGTCCTTTAGGTGTAGGAGATCTCTTGAGGATGCTCTCGAGTTTATCAACTATTTTAGGTGGGTTTGGGTCAGGGTAAGCTCTTGTATGAATGGTTCTTGAAGCTAGAATGTTGTATTCTAACCAAGCAACTTAACCCTACTTGTTACTTCTACTGTGGTTGATGTTGTTATGGAGGCTGGTCTCCCAGTGGAGTCTAATGTGAACCAAGATAATCAGCAGGCCTACTGATCACTAGTGGAGTCTTTAAATCGTTTAGGAATTGTGGAGTCGCCAGTTGGAAGGTTTAGTATGTTTTTGGAGGGCACACTGTCCACCACAGTGCTTATGAGATGTCCCCTTTCAAGGATATCTTCACAACATAGCAAAATCTAACCAGAGATTGATTGGGAGGGATTTTACCAGATGTGTCACCTCTGAAAGAGTGTGATATCTGGAGGCTACCTGGCCCTTTCCAGACTCTGTCCAAGAGTATGGGGGGAAACAAAACAAATGGTATAGAGGTTGATGTGCGAATAGGAGTGTTGAACTGCCAACCTAACCAGAGATTGTAGGTTTCTGAGGCTCTTATGATGTAGAAGGTAAGAAATACTCAGAATTCCCCAGCAGAGTCACCATTATGTTGGGGTTCCCATGTTTTGGCCAGATTGGCAAGACCAAAAGATGAGACAACATCAAACCACTTTCAAACCTCAGGATCTAGCCCTCCTGGGTCCAGAGAGGGATCTCTCTATGATATGTCAAAGGTATATGACTATAAAGCTCAGAGTTTAAGATGTTAGGCTAGTTGTAGGCACAAGGTTTGTTTGTTTGATTTGTTTTGATTTGGTTGTTGGGAATCAAGAATGAAGGTTTCAATATAAGACAAGGCAAAGGCAAAGAAGATTTTAGGCAAAGAGAGATAAATTCAGATAGTATTCAAGACCATGGGCAAATGGAGTTAGGAAAGGGTTTACTTGCTGCTCGATATGCAGGCTTTCAGTTGGGCTAGTCATCTAAAGCATTGGATCCTAAAAAGATAGGTGGAGTGAAACAATCAGGAAAGAAACTGAAGGAATGAGGGTAAACCGATTTCTGTCTATAGATCAGGTCAGAGGTCATTTAACTCCAGACTTGCTTGGACATACTCTCAGGCAACTCTCAGAGAAAGGCAAGGGGCAAACTGAGGGAACTTGGAAAGGTTTAACTAACTGAAAAGGATCCTAGTGAGACAGAGATAGAGTTCTACACTCCCAGTGTTCCCAATTCACTTAATTAAACTCTAACAAGAACATCTAAGAAGCAGATTTCATTAACTCATACATTAGCTAGCAGGCAATAACATCCACTACACTGGTTAAATTAACTGAAACTAATTCTTAGATAACACATTTAGCAGAAAACATTAAGGCAAGGAGAGCAGAAGCATAGGGTGCCTAACAAGGGCAAGTCCTATACCAGATTTCTGATGCAAGCCAGAAGAACTAGAATGGAATGAAATAAAACACATAGACAGAAAAACATCACCGCAACTTTAGATCAGGATCCAAAGAAATGTGCTTGTCATATTGAGAGCAACACCAATCAGGTACAACATTTGCCAATAGCTTGAAATTCAGTTTGAAAACATACTCCTCAGCCTATCTTACAACTTTACACAGCGAGCATGCCTCAAGAGAAAGGCTTGCAATTCTCAGATATCTCACCAACAACCTTTACAATATTTTCTTCATGAGTTTTATAGCTGAAGAGAAGCAGAGGAGGTAGGTAGAAAACTAAATGCAGCAATTAACACTCAGAAGAGGAAGAGGGCCGAAGCCCATTCTATTTTAAACTCAGAGCATTAATCTCTAGCACTTTGGAGGAAAAAATGGTCTTCGTCAGGCTTCATTTACTCCAGGTATGTCTTTGATTCATTCTGGTTTGCTGTACTCTGTAGTACCTTTGGTGAATAAACAACATGTAAATAAATGGCTGAATGGTGTGCCATACTTGTGAAGTAAATGCTTTGATAGCCCGGGACTGTACTTCGGGGTGGAAATTTCTCCAAGGAACGCGATATAGACTGAAAAAAATATGGGCAACCCGTCCTTTCCTGGGAAAAACATTCTGCTGATGTATTTGCCCTGTACTTTGATGAAAGCAGGCTTCCTTGCCTTCCTAGGTCCTTTTATGCGCTATCAAGCTATGCAATCTGTCTCACTAAGCTCAACAACTGTGAATCATGGTGGCGTTTAATGCCTGCATCCTGCAGAACATGCAACTGGACTGAAGAAATCAATGCATATGAGGGCGGATGGAGCGTAGGGCGGAAGAAATGATAGCGCAGCGGTGGTGATTTTTAGATGTAAACCGGCGAAAATGCATTGTAATGGTGAAAACAATGAATAATAGGGTTTGGTGGTAGAATGCAGTGCAGACTGTTAGATCGTGGTCCGGGTACAAAGATCAACAGTGGAGATTGACACAACGGAATGACTTTGTGAAAATGGACGAAATAAACATGTGACATTAATTTTAATGTAAATCCGGAAATTTGGTTAAAATCGTAAATACACAGGAAATGGAGGAAAATGTTATGAAATGCGCGGAGATGAATGTACGAGTGCGACCCAATGGAGGCAGAGAGCGATTCATTCTTGACCGTTAGATCTTGGATCCAACGGACGGTGGAGATTACTTCGGAGCATCGCAATCAGGGAAGGGCAGGAGTGACACATTCACAAGTTTCCAATTGCGATTAAGGAAGGGAAGCGATGATCGTTGGATTTACCCGGAGATCGATGGTGGAGATACGGATCGAGAGATCAGAATTAGAGGGGACACAAAGGATGACACAAACAAACTTCTGATTGTGATTGGCGGAGATGAGCGATAGCCGTTGGATCGACAAAGGGATCAACGGTGGAGATCTGTTCGGAGGGCAGAAGGGGAAGAGCGACGGGAGTAGAGCGAGAAGATCTGGGCCGTTGATTTCAAAATGGATGAACGACTGCGATTGAGTCAGGCAATCACAATCGGAGGGGGGACAGGGGTGACACATATCGAAACTTCCGATTGCGATTGGGCAGAGAAAGCGATGACCGTCGGATCGGTGGGGAAATGGACGGTCAGGATCAGATCGGGGGCTGGTATGATCGGGCGATCGGGAGACGAGACTTGCGATCAATCGGGGGGGGCAACGATCGCGGGGATTGCGATTGGTATCATCTGAGGTTCAGTGATCAAATCTGACTAAATCACGTGGAAAGAATCCATCAGGACAAAACATAAGTGTTGCGATTGAAAGGATTGCGATATTGAGCGAGTCGTCCGATCTATGTGGCAGATCAACGGTGAAAAACAAGTCGCAGGACTTGTTAATAAAACAATCGCATCAGAACTTTTTAATGTAACAAAGGGATTCGCCCCTCCGACAACCTCCGATTGCGATTAGCGCTCAAGACTTAAGCACTTGGTCTTAGCGCAAGGGCATGTGTGGGGAAGTGGTTGAAAGGGGCTAAGCCCTATTATAATGTTTAAAAGTGGGTTTTAGCCCATTTTTAATGAATTTTGATGGTTAGGGAAGGTAACGATAGGAGGACAAAGGGGAGATTTGAGGAAACAAAGGGCAAGGGTGGGATTTCATGGAGATTTTGGGAAGATTTAGAAGAGTGAGGGGGAATTTAGGGGGAACAAAGGGGACTTTGATAAGAAAAAGGGGAAAAATGGATGAAATGAAGCATTCTGCAGAGATACAAGGGATAGATAATGGCCTTTTTGGAGCATCATTCTTCATCAGTTAGGCTCATTGACATCAGTACAGTAGGGGGGAAACAGTCAAAGGCAGGGAACGTAACAAGGCTTCAAGGATGATGTGTTTTCAAGGGAAATGCATTCCTTGAAGGCTCACAAAACAATCTAGCCCC